>JAVQJL010053164.1:0-30578 GCA_036024295.1 Nannoperca obscura | reverse complement strand
CGTATGGTGGTGAATAAGTGTGACTTTTCATGGAAAACACAAAATTGTTTGGGTGACCCCAAACTTTTGAACGGTAGTGTATATATATATATATATATATATATATATATATATAATATTACCATACTGTCATTGGAATTAAATAATAAAATAGACTTAATATAAATAATTAAACAATCTTATGTGGAAATGCAGTAATACAGATAATTACAAATTACTATATAGATGTTTATACTTGCCACAAATGTAAATTAAATCAATTAAAATGGCAATTGTCCTGTCGATTTAATTTAATATCATAAAAAGTGAAAGGTTCCCATTAGAAGTTCAAGCTGATACGTTTACAATCATATCGGTGAAATAAAACAGGAAATCTTCATATTTCAGAGGCTGGAACCAGCGAATGTTTGCCAAATTACATAAAAGATTAACAAGGAATAAAATTAGTTTCTGGTGAAGTCTGTCAATCTCTTAATCGATTAAACATCATTGCAGCTCTACATGTTGTTAATGCTGACAAAGTAGTTTAAAGCTGGCTTCCTGTGACTACATTACACTTTTTAAAAAGCATTTAACATTCATGAGTTGTTTCCTTGAGCACTTTATAACAGCAATATATATTTAGATTTCTGTCAGGGGAGAGAGTAATGGTACTCAAAATTCAAGTATGTCACCAATTGATTGAAATTTTAAGAAATAAACAGAAAACTGAATCTGTTGCTGCATGTCAAATAAAAAGTTGTCTGCGTCTCACAGCTGGAAAGGCCAAACCGCACCAGCTGAGCTCTGGCATGAGGCGGACAATGTCTCTTGACGCCATCATCGGCCCGTACCTGCAGGGACACTGGCCGAAAGAACCAGAGGGCCAGAGCAGCCTGTCTCGTACGGACAAGTCCACCCAGGTCAGCCCCGGACGAAGAGTGTTGGCAAATTTGAATCAGAGCAGTTTTTTGAATGAAGTGCATAGATTTTTTACCACAGTAGTTTCCATATTTGACGTTTTTAAATCCTTAACGTGTCTGTGCAGTGGTGCTTTTGTGGGGCAGGTAGGGTCACGTCATGTTATATTAGTTTGCAGTTTTTGCAGAGAAGGAAGTTGCTAGGAGACGGACGGACGGAGGGAGGGAGGGAGGGAGTGTCCGGTGCTTGCATAGCTATTACAGAGAGTGAGAACCACAGCCATGAGAACGGTCTCTGAAGTCAGCTGATGAGGCTGTTTGGCTGCACCCATCCTCTCTGCTCTGTGTGCAGGCACTCGCCACTGCTCTTGGTTGCCCACATCCTCCCTTCCACCCCTCTCTTTGTTTTTCAGTTTCTCCTGCTCTTTCGCTCTTCTACAAGTGTGAAGAGTGTCTGTGGGTGTGGATGGTGTGATGTGGCTGCAGATCAGCCCTTTGAGCGTGAAAAGATGTGCCAAGTGTGCATCTTTTGGTAAAACGCGTGTGAAGTTCTGATGTCTTGCGTGACTTAATCGGAACAGTTTCCAGTCTTAGATCTGAGCGCAATCACAAGGCAGCTGCAGGCTAAAACGTTGAGATATATATATATATATATGCTTTCTTGTTAGTCTCATGTGATCTTATTTGAAGAGTATTAGTTCTTAGGGTTGCTTTCTGTCTCTCTCCCTCCCAAGACCCCAGACTCATGGTCAGATAAATCCCAGAGCAGGAGAGGTAGCAGCAACCACAAACGATCGGCATCATGGGGCAGCGCTGAGCATCTGCGAGAGGTGAATCTCTGCCTGTATTGCTCAACATGTGTGTCTGTAACAACCGAGCTTACTGAACTGGACTTTTTTTTTTTTTGTCGTTTGTATTTTTGTCAAGAGTGCAAGCTCTTGTAAAAGTCCTGACTCTGTTATTTTGACTGTATTGAGCAACAGGAGAACAAATGATCTCATCTGCAAAGAAACTTCCCATTTTGACAGTTTTCACTACCCCCTCATCCAATCTTTTATCTGACCCGGTGCTTCATCAGATTATTGCTCCTAAAACATGCTTACCTACACGCCACGTGTGACATGTCAGTTTAAAGGACTGCCTCTGTGTGTTTGTGTGTGCCCGAGCTGATCGACTGACGGTAATCTCTGTTCGTTGCAGATTGCTAAAGTGAAACAACAGCTGCAGCAGCGCAGCAAACCTGCCGTCTCAGGGGGGTCTGACAAGAACGGCCAGCGTGGCTACCCTCAGGGGAGCTGTAGCATAGGAACTACTCGGGTACCTTGGCATCAACACCACACACACACAAACACACAGCATTGACAAAGACAACACAAGTATCACTGATTACATTCATCACAGTGAACTAGACAGTGCAGCGCACCGCAGGAAGTGAGTGAACTAAAACAGTGAAGCAACAGGAAGACCACTACATCACGTCGCTTCTGCTTTTCAGAACGAAGTGTGTACTTCTGCTTTTCAGAACAGCTGGTCTGCACTTCTGGTCTTTTTGCATGGTGCCTCACTCCACTGGGCTGAGGCGGTTTCACCACAGTGTGGTGACGTGACCTGATTTGTATCTGAAAGTGTTAATAAGATTAGAATAAAGACCTGCAGACTTTGCAATTTTGATGATCATTGTGGATCCTTCAGTGTTATGTCCAGTGCATTTTGCTTTAATATTTAATACTTAACCGTGTAAGAGCGCTTTAAATCTCATTTTTGGTACTAACATAAACTTTATGTATATAGCACTCCTCTGAATGTAGCTCAAAGTGCTCCACAATAAGGGAAAACAAGAAACTGACAAGTAAACAGTGAAATAAACACTTCATACAACTTGTTTCTTTCCGTGTCCTCAGACTCAGCCAATTCCCATCCCCCATGCTCCCCTGTCTACGCTGGTCCCTCGGCTGCGCTGCAGCGTGGAGGGCCTCAACCAGGAGCTGGAAGGCATGTTCATCTGCCAGTCATTGCATCCTTATCACAGGGTAACTGTCACCTACATCACCTCCCATGCAACGTACAAGACTTGTTTTGCTTATAGAGAAAGCAGGATTCCTGAAAAGGAGCGCTTTAATATGACGGCGGCTGACGTAAATCGTTTCCTGCCTCGACAGCTGCTCGAGGTTCCAGATGGTCACCGGGCTCCAGTGCCTCCGCAGAGCTGCAGCAGTGGATCTCAGAGTGACCCCGCCACCACACCCCTGTCCCCATTTGCCTCCTCCTCATCCTCACCCAGCACCCCTCCCACCTACATCTCCACCTCCCCACCCAACTCTGAAGACGCACCTCTGGATCTGCAGCAAGGTTAGTTTCTAAGTACAATCTGTCAATGAGGTAAGTGGAGTAAATCATGTGCCTTCAGTCACGTATCTGGAAGTTTCTTATTGGTATTAAAATGGAAAATTACCAGGAAACAAAAGGGAAAGTGAATTGCTGTGAGATTCACACCTTTTGCAGAAACTCAAGGCACGGCAAACAATCAGAAAACCACTCGGACACAACCTAAAATCAGAAAACCACTTTCTGCATGCACAGTCACACAGACGGACTTTCTCAGACACGTGCAAACATGCATACCTGCATCCAACACGGGTTCAGGGACATAATCAACATCATGATACTATCACAACTAAACAGGAGGTAATATTTCCAAACTCGTATGTAGTAGTTCAAAAGACCGTAGCAGTTCCAGACTGGATAACCTTCAGGTCTGTGGTGCCTTGTCCTCCATGTTTAAATGTGTTTAAACTCATGGTTACAAAGAATTACACTACTCCTGCACCGTTTTGCTTTCTAAACGTACACATAATTGGTCAGAATAAGCCACATTTTCCCAGTTAAGACTTCACATGCCAGAATTTAGAATATCCACTTCATTGTTTTACCCATCTTATTGGTGCAATAAAGGCAGACGTTTAATCAGTTGCTGCACTGTATCATCTTCCAGACATTTACCCTCATTTTACAAGTTCTGTTTTGCTTGTTTTTATTTAATTAAGCAAAGGTCACCGTAAGCAAAACAAAGATGACTTTCCCCCGGGGAAACTCCTCTCTTCCTGTGCACACCTCACTCCCCCATTTCACAAGTTGCCAAAAAGCTACAAATCTAAATGGGTTTTTAGCTTTTACGTGCTTTTTTTCCTTTGTAGCATTTAACTACATAAGATATAGTTCATATTGATAGTAGTCTACCTGGACAGAGTGCTAAACTTATTTACATTATCTTGTGGTGCTCTGACTGCGGTCACACTTAACAACCAAGAGGACTTTTGTTGGTTAGTAAATGAAACCTCTGAAACACTTGCATACTTATTGTGTGTACCAACACGTTGAATATTGACTGTAGTTATGTTAAACAGTTTGTCATTTTGCGCTTTTGGCTTCTAAATTGAGTGAGTTGTCTAAGCAAAAACAAAACAGACATTTTTTTGACACCGTGACGGCATTCATGATTTCAGTGCTCAGAAACTCCAGTTATTCCAGAGTTGAGATGACTATAGCTAATCTATTTTGACCTGAGATTAAAACAGCTTACACTTTGTTTTATCTAATATATTGACTTCTTTTCAGGTGCAATAGACAGTGCAGAGATGTGCCTCCCGTCTCCGTTCTCCTCCCACAACGAGGCCGACCTGTCCCTGCCTCTGCTGATGTCGTCCTCCCCGGGGCCCAACAAAAGCTGCTGCTTCCAGAGAGAGCCTCCAGAGGGCTGCGAGAAGGTCCGAGTCTGGGAGGAAACCAGGTACGTTGGCTTTGCATACGAACAGAATCGACACTTTTCTCACGTTTGCTCTGAGCCACACGTACAGCAGTCACCAGCCGGAAGGAGCTGTCGAGTACTCCACATTGCACTGCTATCATATTGTCAGACTCACGGTGGATGGTTTCATTAAAAAAAAGAAAAGATAAGATAAAATAACGTTTTTAAATTCAACCTCTTCTTGTTCTTTGTCTTAATCTGGCGCCCTCATTACTTAAAATGCAACTTGAGCGCTGACGGTTCAGTCTGAGATTTTAGGCGCGTTATGCTCGAAGATGCTAACGTGACCTTGAGGCACTAGACTCGAGCAGAGGTGAGGAGTGAGCTACAGAGGTCTGGTAAGCTTGTTTCTCTCCCAGCACCCCCCCAGAAGTTTTTAACTTCAAACTTGTTGTCTTCAGGCCCAACCGTCACCTGAAGCAGTTTCTCAGACATCACTCTGCTTCCTCTGGAGCCACGTAAAGCTTTTTTTTTCTTTTCACACATGCCGAAGCACTCCCCACAGCCTGCAAACAAACTTTGATGTTTGACATCGGTGATTCCCCTTTAACTAGGCTACGGTAGAGTTACCCAATCTACTGCTATTTAAATGTTTTACCCTGAATTCTTGTCCCGACCCTCACGGTCACAACACTGTCATTAATGACAAAATCCTTCTTTATTTTACTTGACCTGTATAATGTCGTGAAATTAAGTGCGATACTTCTGCTACAGTTGCAATTAATTACCCGTGGTTGTGATTTTACTTTTTTCTTTTTTTTTCACTTGTTACTTTGAGTTTTGGGTAGAAGAAAGCCTGGTCTGTCATGAGGAGTGACTACGTTTTTAGTTCATTTGTAAGAGACAAGTATACTTATCGTGACACTGACAGACACCATAACAATGTCTGACGTGCTGAATGTGTGTATGCATGTCACCAAACCTCATTTCTACCACTCACACTTTGACAGGTATTGGTTGTCATTAGTTCATTACATCCCCTCTCCTCTCATTCTGTAGCACTCCACACCAACTCAAGCCGGCCCTCATCTCCTCCTGCCCAGACCCCAACAAGGTCAATTTCACCCCCCACGGAGGCTCAGCCTTTTGCTCCGTCAGCCTCCTCAAGCCCCTGCTCCTCCCCTCCATGGACCTGCTGTTCCGCAGCCTTGCCGTCTCTCCAGCGAATCAGGGAACAAGCTCCTGCCAGGCAACGTCCTCCGGCAACCGGGCCGCTCTTCCCGATCCTCCTGCCGCCGCCGCCGCCGTCATGGGGGAAAGCTCAGGGGAGGGTCTCGCTTTCTGATCGCAGCTGCAGATGTTTTTCTCCTGTGTAAAACGATTTATGCGGGATGCAAATATTTCAGTGGTCTGGGACAGATTTGATGTTGCTTTATTTTAGAAAAGGATCATTCCTTTCCTATACAGGTTTAAAAGAATATGTTGAAAAATAATAATATCGTACGCAATCTAATGGATAAGCTTCATGAGCTACTTGTTTCTGGGCATGGTGACGTTTCTAAATTAAGACTTTTTCCCTCTTTTTTTTCTGTCATTTCATAATCCAAAGATGTACTTTTGGCCAAACACGAGTGAGACAGACGGGTCAGTCTTATGGCAGAACTTATGGGATTTGTTGGCTGACTGACCGCGTCACTCACTGCACATTTCATTTCCCGAAAGAAGCCGTGACCTGCATTGATTTGTGAATACTGGTTTTTAAACTTGTCTGTCGTCTCTGTCCAAAACGCTTGATTCTGGGTCAGATAAGTTTGGTGTGTTTTTTTCAAAAATGTATCTGCAATACATCTGCAAATTATTTTTTTTTTACCTAACTTGACCTTGCACCTGATGCTGGTGTACAAAGCACGACAAATCAGTTGGGTACTTTTTCTTTTATTTACCTGATAAAACAAATCGAAGACTGAAGGGAGTTTTCCAGTTGTTGAACTTGGGTAAAATCAATACCTGAAGGCTTCAGCTCATGCATTCCTGCTTTAAAAGTTTATATATATGTGTGTGTGTGTGTGTGTGTGTGTGTGTGTGTAAACCTGTTCCTTGATGCTCTACATGTGTGCTTGATGGTATGTGTATAGTTGTGAGGTTTCACAGCCTAGTTGACTACCTAACCAGTTTTAGTGGTGTAGATTTGTCGTCCTCAATCTTTCCCTGAAGATGTTCTTTTTCTTCTGCCAAGCTGACAAGTTGGTGTTCAAATAGTTTATAGTTAGACATGTTTGCACAAATTGAACTGCTACTTTTGAGTTGCAATTCTTATTTTTATATTCACTTTTGTAATTTAAGAGTAGTAATGTGTATTTTCTACATCTTTTTCAATTACCTGCAACATAAGCTAAAAAAAAGAAACCCTGTTACTTTTAGTTTTGTTCTGTCAGTATATTTGAGGCAGGTGTTACGTGAGATACTGTATCGGGTGGAGTTTTTATGCACTTCCAGGAGGGTTTTATATGGAGGGGGAGACGTTTCTTCCATAAGTTAGTCCTGGGTTTATTGTCTCTGACAGGAGTTTTGTTTATGTTTATGTACATGTGGATGGAAAGTTAACTAGCCTGATCGTTTGACTTACTTCTCCTAGTTTTCGTGTCCTGGTGAAATACTGATGGAGTGAAACAGTCTTTTTTTCCAAATAAGCATCACTTTCAATGTTTTATGACTTGGTGTGGATGCTGTGGACATGCTGTTATCTCAGGTTCTGTGTTCTGTCCACATAAATATATGATTAATAACCTGCTGTCTTTGTGATTTATTTAACTCTTCATGCTGCGGTACTTGATTTGTGATGGCTGAAAACATACCACACATGCAGGGGTGCAACTGATGCAGCATTTCCTCCCCACATAGTTCCATCAACAGAGCGGGTGTTCATGCTTGTATTGTTAAACCATTAAGTTGAAGGCTGAACCTACTGTTCTCATTTCTTTTCCCTATACTACAAAGTTTACAACTACTTCTTCTTAGTTTCCTGAACAATTTTAGTTTTTTGTTTTTTCTTTTGAATGTAAAAAAACCAAACAAAAAGCATTTAAACCAGTGTGGACAAGTCGCCAAGCTTCTCAGGGAATAAAATGGAAACTTGGACACTTGCATCTCCATGACAGCTGGGCAAACTCCAACTGCTGATGAAGGTTGTGCTATGATCACAGAACCATCTACTAGACGGTCGTGGTGAGTGGCCAGGCAGTTTTCTCTTTTAGAACGGCCAACATGAACACACTGAGGGTTTTACTTGTGTTTCTTGGAAGCTTTTAATTATTTAAGTGGTCCCTTACTCCATCTTAAAAACACAGAAAATGGGATTTCATGTTTTAATTTTCTGGTTCTTGAAGATGTTCGACACGAGCACAGGAAAGGGCTCGGCGAGGAGTTTACTTTCAAACCTGCGCTCCAGTCCAGGCGCATGCATCTGCTGCAGTTGCATTGTGGGATTGGCTACAGCTGGAGGAGGTGGGTCGCTCTTCACTGCGCGTTCAGGCCCGTAGGAAACGGCACGAGATCCTCCGCAGGGAAGCGCGCGTTGTTTCTCCGCTTCGACATCTATTTGATATTCGCTTTCGCGGACTCCGTCAGAGGGCCATGTCGTCCATGTTGGGGGTCGTCGCCAAACAGCTCAAGAGCCACCCAGCTGTAAGTCCTAAACGCGGTGTTTTGTATTCCGAACGTGAACGACCCGGTGACTTTGAAAGCGCCGGGGAGGACGCGGTGAGGTTGAGCGCGCGCCCCTTCCCCCAAAATCTCCTCTTCACTATCCGATGTATTATCACCTGTATTTTCTATGAATAGTTTTCTTCAGTTAATACAACATTTGGGGTATTTTACAGTAGGCTGTAGATGCATTGAATGGGCCCTGTAGACCTGTGAGTGCAGAAATGTGACTCATTCCTCGACATGTCGCATGAAACGAGCGATAAACGCAATTTTACACCAATAAATCCACGTTATAGTCCTCTTGTGTCTCCTTTAGTCCTTCCCTTATCAATATATATATTCCTGTTATTATCCTTCCTCCCCGTGGGGCTTCTATTATTTGCTCTGCCACCCTCGAAGCTTCATGACAGGGTTCATTATTTGCCTCTTTTCTACATTATAACATTTCTCCATTAAATTGACAGGAGCCAATGTTTTAATTGGGTGACATCTCGATTATGTTGGGGAGAAAAGACTGCGTTTTTATGTCCACAGCCATGTGTGTGGGGCGCCGCAGCACGTACACTATACGCGCTCTACACTGGAATGACTCCACAT
Organism: Nannoperca obscura; assembly: GCA_036024295.1. Taxonomy (NCBI): domain Eukaryota; kingdom Metazoa; phylum Chordata; class Actinopteri; order Centrarchiformes; family Percichthyidae; genus Nannoperca; species Nannoperca obscura. The sequence continues at coordinate 21,632 of JAVQJL010053164.1, read as the reverse complement.
GAGAGCAATGCGTGGAGAGAGTCTCCAAGGGCGACGGGGTGACACGGCTTGCTTTACGGCAGCCTCCATATCAATACACCACTGTAAATGTTTTGTCCCCTGTTAAACAGTTCCAGCTCTCCTTTAGGATTTTAGTTCTGGTACAGTATATCATTATTTTGTATAGACTGTGTATAAGCTGCACTTCACACTTCACACTGCTGGAATGGAATAAAACTGGTTCCCAACCTTGGGTTTGGGGTCCCTAACAAAGCGTCACAAGACAAATCTGAAGGGTAAAGAGATGATTAACAGGACAGAAATATATTACACTAACATATTCTTGTTCTCTTTTGGTTCTTCCCCTAATCTTTGCTCCTTTTTTCTTGTGAATTACCTTGTTTTTTTTTCTTTTTTACCTTCAGATTTTTGTTGTTGGTGATCTCGTCCTAGTTTGACAAATGATGTGGTTATTGGGAATAAAACCTGCATTGTGATTCATTTTTCTTGTTCCTTTGCCCGCTAGCTCATCCCCCTTTTCATCTTCATTGGTGGCGGGGCAACCATGAGCATGATGTACCTGGGTCGGCTGGCTCTGAAAAACCCTGATGTCTCGTAAGTCTTGTACTATAAAGTACAAACTGATAGGTCTATAGGGATTTCTTGTTGCGGATCTAACCCTGCAGTTGGCTTTTTTTCATCAGTATATACTGTAAATGTATATTAAACCTCAATGTGTGTGTTTTAAGTATCACGTTTTATGAGAAAAATACTGATACGCTCATTCTTTTAATTTTCAGATGGGATCGCAAGAACAACCCCGAGCCCTGGAACAACATGGAGCCCAATCAACAGTACAAAGTATGAGCTTTAATGTGAATTCACAAACAACTTAGACAGTTCAGATGCTTGTTGATCATTTACAGTCAATTATTTTTCATTTTCCTTTATGGCTGCTTGGTTAGAGTTAAACCACGGTGGGCAAGCTATGTCCTTTCTGTTATCTTGCCTCAAAGTCCATATTGTTATTGTTATACTGATTGTGTACATTTCTTTGTGTGTGTGTGTGTGTGTGTGTGTGTGTGTGCGTGCGCATTTCCAGCTTTTCACAGTTAACATGGACTATTCCAAGCTGAAGAAGGACAGACCTGATTTCTGAGTCACCATAACTTCAGACCTTCGCCTCTGACAGTGTCGTCAGTTTGAGAAGCCTTTGCACTTTTTAACAAATACAAAACAAACCCATGTTGCTGAATGAAGGTTGGATCACACACTGCGTTCAGTCAGTTCATTTCCAGTGTGAAAAGGGAAAGGGGATCATTTCGCTGATTGTATGAATAAAACAGACAACCACCTGTTTTACTAAATGATTAATTTATTTTTTGCTGTTATAAATTATTAAAACCATTTAAATCACACTTCTCACCAGCACGTGTGTTCTTTTTGAACAGTAGCTTTGACAAAAAAATCAAACACGTAAGAGCTTTAGGGTTTCATAAACAAGTTTATATAAGTACTTTTTTGGTGAAACGCTATTTTGAGACCATTATTATGAGATCAAGTGGCATGAAAGGTGTCACGTGATGTTCCACTATGGCGTACATAGCCCAATATTCTAAGCAAAGTTTACTCAAAAACACCTTGGTCTCTACTACTAGCAACTAATACTTAAAAGAAGCCAACTTCAACTTTGAACCTAATTCTAAATTAAATTGCTATCAACACCTGAAAATTGGTTTTAACACAAAAGGGCTATCAAAGTCTCACTGGAGCTGTAGTGGTTGTAAATATAATATAGGTTAGCACAGAAAACCCCACAGACACATTTTATCATTTAAGAAAGACCTCTAAGAAGCCCTCTTTAAGAATTGAGAGCAATGTAAGGTAGTGAATCAGTAACAGTTTACAATTAAACAGAAATCAACGTTACGTTGGAGCTATGAAGTTACTAACTCTGGAAATCCAGTCACTTCTAATCTTGTATTGAGGTTTGCAGTCTGTGGAGAAAACATCCATGGTGGAGATTAATGCCTGGAAACTCTTAAGTGACCAGCTGCTTTGATTTCAAAAGATTATTGTAGTCCATGTCAGAGACACCGCAGCAGGTCAGGAGAGGTGATAAAGCCTCCATTTTATATTATTAAACATTGCCCACATTAGGAAAGATCTCTCATTAACCTTTTCTAAAGTCCTTTTTTATAATGGCATTAAAATCATTTAGTTTTCCATATTGTAACAGTTATCAGGCACGCCTTCAATATAATGACATGGATCTGAAGTGTTCTTAAGGAGAACAGTTTACATTAAATATATTTAGACAACCTTGATTTAAAAAAAAAAAATGAAAAGGGTTGTACTTTATTAGTCTAACCTCCTATTCCAGTATACATTTCAAACTTTCTTTTAAGGATATGATGACATTCAGTGTTGCAAAAATGCTGCAACAAACTTGGTGACACCATCCTTTCAAAACGACTCTGGCTTCATATGTAACCTTTTCATACAGGATATTTATATCACTTTTTTTTCCAAATTGAAACTTTGTTTGGCTTATGTCTTCATAATTTTTGCCAAGGGTGTATTTATTTTGTTCATTATCTCCTTTTTATATGTTGATTATTCTTTTGGGTATATTCTTCACCCTTTGATTTAGTCTAGTTGTAGCTGTAGCTGTTTATTGACCAGCAGAGTGTGCTGTTACACAAACAAATGGAAAAAAAATGCCTACATGTATTCAAATTGCTTGGTGTTTGTTGTGGGTTTGAATACACGTTTGTAAGTATCCAGAATTATGCACAAATCATAATACACATTTGTCAATCTTATGTTTCATTTGTAGATCATGTAATACACATCTTTGATGATTTTGAAACAAATTTCTCTCCATAGAAGAGAAATTTGCAAACTCATATGCTCATATGCAAACGGTTAACATCGAAAAACAACAACTGAACAATGCTCTCACACAACTCAGCAAAAACATGCAGAAGACGTTTCATACCTTCACGATACACTAGTTTCTTCGGTTGGTGGCGACATCGCGCTGGTTGGTGCCAAGCCGCCATTTAAATACAATACAATACGCGAAGAAGAAAGTCCTCTTCTCGCGAGGTTTCACTTAAAAATAACGCGGGAACGGGACAGAAGAGGAATGAATCCGTTGGAACTGTCTGTTGACATAGACAACATTAAACAGTCAGCAGAGAGTAAAAAAGGGTAAATGTGGAAGTAAAAAAACAGTAATAAATGACACTGTCATCAGTTCAGCGGCGCTTGTTATTCGGTAATATCGCCTGATTTGCAAAAAGGCGCAGTTTAACAAGGCTAACGCTACTGTTTACCGTTCGCAAACGTTTGCTAGCTAACGTCAGCCCACCAGCTGACTAAGCTCGGTTTCTAAATGGATCCCACGGAGGACTTGTCTGCTCGGGTCCTGCTGAAACATATTCTCAGCACCGAAACACCCAGGACACCCATCACAAGAAGGTATTTTAACAGCACCTTAAACTTCATCTAGTTCTTCTGGGGAATAACTAGCCATAAGTCAAATTACTGGTGTTTCAAGCGTTAGATACGTTTAAATAGCTTACGCTGGCTAAGGTAACGTTAAGGCTAATGTTACGCATCCTTGTTTGGGCTTAGTTAGCTTTAAGTTGGTTGCTTGTATTGAACTTATAACTGCTAAGCTTGAATAGAGTAAGACTAAGGATACAACGAACATTTCCACTCTAAAAAGTCTTTACGTTTACACCTGACCCAGGAGGCACCAAGTTGGCTTGGAAATGCTTGTTTTTCAGATCGTTAAAATGAGTTTCAATGACTTTGTGTCCAGTATTGAACTAAATATAAGCTGTCTTTGTGAAGGGCCTCCAAAGCATCGAGTACCAGCGCGACCAGGCGCAGCAGTAGACTGAGCAAGAAAGATACTGGACCGCAAACCCCACAGAACATCCTAAGGCGAAGCCTGAAACATAAAATACATGAGGTGAGGAAGACGAACAAAGTTAATGCTGATGATGGGCACGTTGAGCCTCTTGTAGCTGACCTATCTACCTTCTTTCCAGAGTATCACCAGGAAATCCCTGCCTGCTACTAGAAGGACTGCCTCTGTCAGAAAGATAGACGGTCCTGCGACAGCCTCAGTGCTGTGTGATGATGGAGACACGCCGAGGCACATACTCATGAACATCCTGCGGACAGGTATGTGCACGGGCTTGTCTTTTTTTTTCTCCGTGCATCATGTTGCTGCTGGTGCTTGTCCTTTTTAAACATGTCAGTTGTCCTGTCATTCAGAGCCTGTGAGGTCCCCCGTGGTTCATGAGAAAGTTGTCTCAGAAGAGCCACAGCCGTCTTCAGCTAACTCCAGCAAGTGTTCTAGGTGAGCTGTGAGTCTCTCCAGCATTATTTGCTGTTTGTATGCAATTGGCTAAATTATGTTGTGTGTGTGTGTGTATAACGGGTTTATATTTGCTTGACTTTCAGCATAGAGCTATCAGGGTTGGACTTGACTAATATAACTATTGGCAATGCAGCAAGTACTGCAAAGGGACTGAGCAGAAAGAGGCCTCGTCGGAGCTTTAATGTGACCGCTTTTGAAAAGCGTCTTAAAGATGGAGATGGTAAGTCAAAGCCACTATTGATAGCCGTCAGTGCTTTAATGGGAATTTGTAAGATTCTAAGGATGTTTATTATTGTGAATTCATACATTAAAAAAGGGTGGGAGTGTTCTCAGTATAGAATCGGAGGCTAGTGTTTGATGCTGTAAAAACATGTGAGCTAGATTAGTGAACAGTCACCATGTGTGTTTTATTCACTAGCTGATGGATGCTTGTGCTTACAGGTGTTGAAGAGGAAAATGAAGAACCAAGAGACGACCTTTCATCCCTTTCTTTGTCAAGGTAAACTGCATAAAAAAAAAACTACAATGTTGTGTAATTTCTTTGCTTTTTACGAGTAAAAGGTTAATTTTGATCGGACATTGTCTCATCTGCAGTGAGTGTAAATCTCTTTTTGTGGTTTTACAACAATTAGATTCCTGTTTGCAATATTAATGAGTGAATGGATAACTATATCGCCTGTACAATCTGTTTTGCAGTTCCACTTCTCTGAGTCTTAAAACGCCCTTTGTGGATGTTCGGACTGAGAAAAAGGGCCTGCAGAGAAGAGTTTCTAACCGTCGAAAAATCTCAGAGGAAGAATTTGGCGCTGCTGTAAATAAAAGGCAGATGGGAGGTGATTACGATGATTAAATACTCGGTGTATTATATGTATAAAAAATCAAAGAATCACTGATTATTCCTCTATTACTTAACTTTTCCTGTTAACCATTTTAACTGCTATGTATAAAAAAAAATGAAAATGCGCACTAGTAGTAACCAGACGTTAGTTTTCTCACTGAGACTGATCAGCAGCCGCACAAACCAATGATTCAAACCAGGAAAAGCAAGCTAATATCGGCATAGCTGTAACCAGAAATTTTGTTTTTACTTTAAAATGGGCAAAAAGCACACTATATAGCTTATATAGTTATCTTTTGAAAGGGAGGAGCAAACAGTGCAGTGTCTTTTTGCTAATACTCTTTTTTTTGTGGTTTTCTCGCTTCCTGTCACCCAGGAGTGAGTAGCTTTGTGCTGGCTGAGCGGGGTCTCAGTGAGACCGCCTGCTCTGAGGGCTTCACTTTGGGCCTAAGCAACCTCGGTGAACCCGATATCACGACTGATGTCGTCCACTGCAACACAGCTCTCTACGCCCAGCCTGATGCCACGACCTCCAACTCCTACATTGTAGCAACTCAAGACAAAGCCACGGTGATGGCGTCTCAGCTTCAGAGACAGATGAGCGAGATGGAGCAGGAGGATCCGATGGAAGTGGAGCAGAGCAAACTGGGCAACGAGAAATCAATGTATGCATTTCCTACTGAAGAAAAGGCAGAACCTCAGAATGAAGAAGGGGTTTCTCAGTCAGAGGAAGGTGTGGATGGAGCTGAATCTCGAAAGGAGGAAGGGAAGCGTGCAGCTGATGGTCAGCCTGAACATGCTGCAGCCATGTTGAAATCTGAGGAAGAGGAAGGTACATCTGAATCTCAGACTAATGTAAGGGATGATACAGCTGAATCTGAGGAAGAGGAGAACCGAGTGGAAGCTCAATCAGAAGAGGAAGGTGCAGCTGATTCTCAAACTGAGGAGGATGCTGCAACCAGGTCTCGGTCTGAGGAAGAGCAGATTGATGCAGACTGTCAAACCAAAGAAGCAGAAGGTCCACGTGACTCTCAAACTGAAGAGGAGGAAGAAGATGGTGAAGTTGATTCCCTCCCTGAAGAGGAGGTTGCAGCAGATTCTCAAACTGAAGAAGAAGATGAAGACGGTGTTGCTGACTCTCAGTCTGAAGAGGATGTTGCAGCCAGGTCTCAGTCTGAGGGAGAGGAGGGTGTTGCAGAATGTCAAAGTGATCAAGAGGGTCCTGCAGCCAGTTCTCAATCTGAAGAAGACGGTGGTTTGGCTGATTCTCAGCCTGAAGATGAGCATGATGCGGAGCTGGAGGAGGAAGATGGTGAGCAGGCTTCAGAACAGCTGGAACGGGACTTGGAACACATCAGTCGAAGGACTCATCGGTCTGAGGGGGGACTCGTTGTTAGAGACGCAGGTAAGGACGTTAAAACGTAAATCTCACTGTAGATATAACTATCTGTAACCAACAAAGATGTTGTTATTGATGAATCTGTGAACAATTTTCAATATTAACTGATATGAGAGAAAATAACATCTAGAATTAGTTTTTTCAATATCGATATTCATCACAGTAATAGGGTTTAGAATATCATACCTAGTTGTCTGGTTAATAATAAATAAATAAATAAGTGTTGTTGTTTGCATGCAGCGTGGTCTGATGCCAAGTCCGAAGCACACAGTGCTGTTGGTTTACACAGCCGCTGTGAGAGCGGTCCGTCTGATATTGGGGTCCCTGACTTGGCTGAGCCCTCAACCCACAGACAGACGGAGACTTCTCGTACAGACGCCAAGCCCGATGCTGATGCAGAGAACCGTGACCTTCTGAACCTGACGCATGATATTGTGCACCTGAGTGACGAGTCACCCGAAGAAGCTGCTAAACAGCAGGAAGAGTGGGAGGATGACGAAGATAGTGAGGAGGGTGAAGGTCAGTCCAATTTGTTTGTGGGTTTTTTGTTTTTTTTTAATTTAAAAAAAATGTATTAAAAATAAAAACCGAGAGTGAGAGTAAAACACCATGTTCTGTTTTCTAAAATCTTCAGAGATCCCCAGCAAGACTCCAGCATTCGTCAGAGAGAAAAGAAGCATTTTTCACCCTGATCCTCTGGCCTCACCTTTTGGTTTTAAGAATATTCCAGCTGGGCAAGTTGCACTTCCTCCTACACTTAAATATCTCTCTTTTTTTGAAAAACTAACTAATGATTTATATTAAAAAGGTCCAGAGTGTCAGACATCAAATATAGTTTAAACAAACCTTTCTCATTTCTCACGTTTCTTTGAAAGATCATAGTGAGGTCAACAGATTTTATGTATCATCTTTTATGTTACTGACTTGTTCTTCCAATATCTGTTTTGCCATCAGTAGTACAGGTGAAGGTTTGCCTGCACCTAAACCTAAGCCGGTGAGAAAGAGGAGGTCCGGGCCAACTAAAAAGGAAGGAGGCCTTCCTAAGAGCTATCTTATGGGCGTGTTCAAGCACTTTGCCAAAACAAAGGTCTCTGCAGATGTTTACCCTGTCCTCAAAGACACGTAAGTACCATCACTGTAGAGGTTTTTAAGTTTATACACTGTTGGAACTAAGTAAGCAACAAGTGGGTTGCCAATGCTAAGTTTGTGTTGCCGTGTAATGTGTTGAAGACATCATGAATTTCACTACCTATACTGTACACACTTGCTGGATTGTAATTCACCGTCTTCAACAGAATGGATAAATTCTTTGAGCGGATGGCGGACGACTTGGAGACGTATGCTGTTCATGCAAAGAGAAAAACCGTAGAGGTTGAAGATGCTGAACTTCTGTTGAAAAGGTAGGCGTGTCTTTTTGTGATCAAATGTTTTTATTCTGACAAGGTCATTTTAAACGTTATTTGGAAAAGATAACAAAGAGACTTAGAAAATTGTCTTGGATCATTAAAGTAACGTGAACGCTGGTTAATTGTGACATCTGCATCCAGCATTGTCAAATTAAATGTCATGATGTGGCTATTTCAGTGTAAAACATGTTCAGTCTTACATTATCTTCTTCACACTGGACTTTCAGTTCTAACTTGCCATTTACATTACATTACATTACATTACATTTAGCAGACGGGTTGGAGGAAATTAATCAACTCCACAACACTGGTGAACGTGTACACAAAAAAATTATGTGTTCACCAGCAAGTTAACTTTCTCTGTCTGCCGCTCGGGGATGGGCGAGTAGTTTTTAGACATATTTGGCTGCGACCACAACGCTGATCTGTTTTGAACCACAAGTGAAGCAATCACATATGGTTCCACTTATATGCTTGTAAAATCCTTAACACAGACCTGAGACACCAAGAATACATCAGATCAGTTCACAATGAAAAAGAGCAAGAACTATAGAGACAACGGTAATCATGTCTGACATATAATATTAAGAAATAAATATTGTGGCAAAACAGGCAAATAACACTGCCACACTGGGATTGTAGTGACCTCTAGATGGCAGGCTTGAGCTCTGTTTTTTTCTGAAGAAAAGCACATGTGGCTGACATGAGCAGTAAACAAAGAAGGAAACTCTTCATCTTGCTAACAGTATACATAAAACATGCATTCGTTTTCTTACATTTAACTTACCCGGTGTGTTTTGGTTTTTTTGCACTCTGCAGGCAGGGTTATGTGAATGACAAGGTGCCAGTGGAAGTGCTAATTGAGAAATATCTTCGTATGGACCAGCGCAAGCTCCTGATCCCCATAGCAACCAGCGGAAATGTTGTTATCCCTAAAAAGAGGAGATGAATGTTTTAAATACAGCTAAATTTGTTTGGTCTGGTGTCATCTCTTGGTCTTCAACACATTTTACTTACACTGCATTTGATTTGGACAAGTGATGCTTCTGTTTAATGTTGTTAATCAGCATATAAAGGTTTCTGTAAATGTGTAAATATTTGTTAACATGTTTACTTAAGACTTATGTTTTGTATGTGATATATGTATAGCTTTTTTCTGTATTTCTTATGTGTAATACTGTAGGGCGTGGGGTCAAGTGTGAGTAAACATCTGTGGGTAATGCAAGCGTTGATTTGTTGACGGCTGCTGTGTCATCATCACTTAAGATTGCACGAGTACAAGTATGTGCCAACATCCTTTTTATCTTTTCATGCATATACTTTATTTTATGAAAAAGGAAGTTATGTAGACCTCTAAAATGAACAAATGTTGAAATAAAGTTGTCTGGTCAATCTCATCTGTATGAAAATGGGTGATAATGCAGATGAATGCCATTTGAGTGTTTCCCTTTGATATAGAAGACTTTTGCTTTTGCTCCCCCATTCTCTCCTTGCCAGTTGTAGGAAAGAAATGTAGTGGAATTATTTACTGAATGGTCTCATGGAATTTGGATAAAAAGCTGGTTTATTTGTGCTTTTTTGTTGTTTTTTACAGAGGGATTTGGGAGGGAAGTCCTGCAGGGGGGTCATACTGTCCAGTGCTTCGCCCGTGTCCACTAGATGTAGCAAATTCATCATAAATAACATTTATCACGGGGAGTCAAACTGCTGCAAACAAATTGCGAAGCTGTATTAATGGAAAACTGCCATTTCTCCACATTCATAGTTTGTTTGCACAGTTTATCACAAGAGAAGACACTCACTAGAAAGATATTAGGTTGTGGACATTAGAGGTTAATGGAAGATGTGTTAAAGACACCTTCAGCGAGTGGATGAGAGAGATTAATTCTATCTACATCTTAATTAAATTCAACCTGTAACGGCTGATATCTGTTAATCTTGGCAGGCTGTGTTAATAATCTTGGCACAAAGCAATAGCTCATCCAGTCTGCTGATTAGACTCGGATAAATTAGTTTTCAATGATGAAATAAACACTCGCCTCAGTATCAATATGAATGAACTACAGGCATAACAGAGCTGTTACTGGTAATTGATTTTCACCTCTTACACACAGGCAAGAGTAGAAATTAGATGGGTGGATGGATGGATGTCTAAACCATAATGTTTTTTTTTTTATATTGTATTCATGGTCTTTGAAATTACTCCGAGACAGCAGGGGGTGCTCTTTGCCAGACTGTCCATGTCTGCCAGTTCAACAGACAGCTAGCCTGCTAGCAAACAACAACAGAAGATTCCGGACAACTAGCGTTATAATTTAACCAAACACAGGTAAGTCCGTCGATAAATAAATCAGTGACCAGTAATACACGGGCCGGAGACTTAAAGTCACAGTAAATGCTGTTGTGTCGTATTTTTAGTCTCAGTTTTTGCGGCAATTTCCCCGACCTTTTTGTTTGGCTTAGGCTTAGGTTAGCTGCTACATTAGCTAGCCAACTAGCTCGATCTAGTGAGCTCGCGTGCTATCGCCAGATTGTCAGGATTATTACAGTATGTATATACTCTTAAAGATATCAGACCCTGTCATAACTGTATGGGATTTTTTTTTCTTCATGAGCACACCGGTCTTTGTGCTTAGCTAAAGTAAAGCGCCAATTCAAAGTAAGATACCATTGTCGATTATCTGTATTGTTAGCAGGTTAACTACCTGCTACTGTCACTGCCTACATTAACTGCACAGTCCGAGTTTCAGTTCCCAGCATCGTCTGCTACAATTTAAACTTAGGATAACACGTTGAATATGGCTAAACTTTGGGTCGAAGTATCTAATATATCTGTGGTTAATACATAGATGATATGTGTCCTGGGCCTTCATCATGCTTATTTATTAGAACCATTTAATTTCATGTTTTGGATAATTCAATATGAGACTTTAGAAGTGCTCTTGTTGCTGTGGTCTGTTTTCTCAAGTATTAGTTTTCTCAAGGTGTTCAGAAATCCGTCAGCTGACCAGCTGTCATTTATGATAGTTTGGGTAGAAAAGGATGAGATACAGTTATGTGTGACCCTGAACCATTGGACAGTGTTATCAGTACATGCACATGTGGTATGAATGAGTCAGCTTCATTGGACCAAACACACCAGCAGTGATTTCACTTCACGTTTCTTCTTACTGAAACTAACATTGCTGTCTTTATGAGGATTATGGTCTTCTGTGGTGTTTTTTTGTTGCCAAGATTGTTTCGGAGAGGGGTTTATTTAGCTTTGTACAAAATATTTTGGCCATAGTTTGTGGTGTTGTATGTGATAACATGATATTGTAAGTAAGGTGCCCACTGTATTAGTCCTGCCTGTACATCTGACTTGGAAAAATACAGCTTCCAGCTAAGCCCCTTTGAAACTATATATATTAAATCTAACTCAAGTGCAACATTAAAGGATAAACTGCCAACTTTTGAGCACATCCGTGAGGCAAGGTTTTCTTGCAGTACTTGCAATCTTTATTAATCTTTTTGCTACATTGTTGCCTCATTGAAATTCAAAGTGTGGCCACACAGCAGATTTAAAATGGTGTTCAATTTAAGTTTTTCCTGAGTCCATCTCTTTGCCAAACAGATGTACTGAGTATACATAACTCAGTTTAGCTGAGCTCACCCTTTGTGTTATGACCCGAAGCAAAATCCACTGCGGCGGAGCTCTCCTTTTTTTTCAAACTGTGTAAAAAAAGAAAATGTAATTTGGAAAATGATGAACTAAGACTGAAGTCTAAAATCTGTTTTCAGCTCAATAATGCATGTGATCGAATGTTTGTATCATGAAACTGACTCTTTAACCTTTGTTTTATCCCTGATTATCAAATTATTTCAATACAGATTCATCTACCTCAAGTAGATTAATTTTGTAACTAACAAAAAAATTGTATTATTACTTTATTAGCTCTGATGGTGGAATTAACTAAGTATCAAGAGGGATCTGGTAATTGCAGGCACATATAAAACCCGGTGGTTGAGTCGTCTGCTGTATGCCTGCCTGGTGTCAACATAGTCACACTTTTAATTCAACCATACTTTTATATTTCTGGTGGTCTTTTCATGATATAATGTTTAATGTGTTGGAGCTTTTTGTGATGTGGACATTGATACAGTTCAGTTGCACTCTTCTAAAATCACAAACAGGGCAAGAAGCAAAGGCTTTCATCAATCACGAAGTCTTACACAACTGCAGTGTCTGTCACACGATGTTGATTGATGATTTTAATTGAAACATCATACAGGCCTAGTCTGCAGTGAACCCATTAAATTGTTATGTGCCTTTTCAAACTGCTTGCCACTTCTTACACAACCATAAACGGGGCATGATTGCCTGGCAAGTTCAAGCACACCAGATTACTTTCTAAAATGACGAACAGTAAAGTTTATTTGAGGAAATCACTGTTTGTGAGTTTATTCATTATAATGGCAGCTGTGTTTCCAAAGGATCATTTCCTGTCACTATATCCAAGAAAAGCAAAACCGCCGATTTATAATAAAGCTTAAATTCCAATAAATTAAGCAAATTAAAAATAGCAAAAGTGTAGTTTCACTGCTCCTCAGATACCCCTAAGCTTCCTTTTTAAAGCTTTAATGACTGAATAACTTGCAGTGTTCTGCAGCCCGCAGGAGCGTCTGCCCTTAGAGGTCAACACGTCTGGTGTAACTGTTGGTAACAGTGTGAACCAGGTGACAGGAGATATTAGATATGCATTGAGGTCCCCCCCCCCCCTTTAACCTCCCTTGTGTTGCCAAGTGAGAGGGGTTTTAGTGAGGAAGTACAGGCAGGGGGTGAAGCCTGGGTGTTGATGCTTTTTTTGCCCTGTCAAATCCCTTTCAGTGTAATTGTGGGTCTGCACAAAGTCAGGGATGAGAGCGAGGCAAGCTGATCGCTGTAGCAAAATCAATAGTTCATACCTCTCTGAGATTGAGTTTTTATGAAAGGAGGAGCACCGTGACCAAGGGCAGAATATGAAATCACTCCCACAGAGGCCCAGCATGCGCCGTGCAATCGATCCCCAGTCCCTGTACCAATTATAGTTTTAAGGTTTGTCTGTGGCTTACTGCTGTCCTCAAAGACCAAAGCTTTGGAAATAGACATTGTGTTCACTGACACTTCGACAAGGGTTGCAATTTTTTCATCCCCCTTGGAAATTGCCGTCTTTAATTTAGACCAGAGATTGATTCGATTTTCCTTTTTCTTTTTTCGGTCCGTGGAGGAAAAGGGAAAAAAGCTTTGTGGTCATAACTTCCATGTTATGTATTATATCTCCACAGATATACCTTTTTTATGAAATTGCTTTTTAGTTTTTTGGACCTACATATCGAATTCTACATTATTGACATGATTATATAAACACTACGGTGTGAAGTTCAGCCTGATTTGTCTTGACAGGATTTATGTGCAACAGTCAGAAGCTAACATCACTTCTCACTAAGATTGCAGTGATTGAAGGGTTCATAAATTGTTTTTCTTTCCTCTACCATCTTCTCAATTTTGAATAGATTTTTGTTAGATAAATTACTATTTGATTGCATCCCCGGAAATGCGTAAAACCTTGACCGGTATTAGTTTTTGTTCAGATAATCAATACATATTGGTGATAAGTATATTATATTGTCTGGTGAAAGTTCAGCTGATAACTGTAAGAATGTGTGGTGCTGCTTTTGACCTCTGCTCGTTGTAGTTTGTGTTTTGCTCCAAGTTGTGTGACGCTAAAGACAAAAACGTTAACATTTCGTTCCTGGCTGATTTGGCAGCACCTGCGGTTGCCGTGTTAACCGCGAGTGCAGCTTAATACTACAGCAAACGCTCTAGTTCAGCCAAAACAAACTCTTGTTTTAATAAAGAAGTCGGTCAGTAATAAGTGTAAGTGCAATCTGATTTCTTGCTGCACATGGCGCGAGTAGTTTTCCACACAGCAGCAGGACTCGTGCAAGTTGGTGACCTTGCTGAGCCGTTGGAGTCTTGTTCTGTTGCAAAAATTCAATTGGAGCAGAAAAATAATTTTGGGATACATTTTTGTCGAATGATTGCAATCTTTGCTCAGCTTCTGTGAGGAATACATTGAGTTTCCTGTGGTTTCTTCACAATAAAAGCCACATCATGTTTTGCCAGTTGAACACTTTTAATGTGAAGCAGCAGCAGTAGAGAAATGTTCATTTTGCATTAGCAGTAACTTAATACAACTCTGCCACTGTGTTACAGTAAGCAGTGAGGCTGTTATCAATGGGATGAAACTGCGCTGCATTAAATACATGCAAAGTTTCCCTGAGAATCTTCCGTGCTTAGGTAGGCAATCTGAATACATCGCAGGAACCGAGGACTCTGCCACTACCAATAAAAACTACAATAAAGAGAGAGAATTTGTGAATGTAAATACAGAAAAAATGCAGACCATGAATAATGTCAAAAATGGGATTTGATTCTATGAAAATCTTTATATTATAGCTTCAGCTGTTCAGCCGTTTCACGATTAATGATGGACCAGTCTCATCCATGGCTAGTTGAGGAGGACACTGGAGCGCACAAACTATTGAAAAAGTGCGTCCACTTGTCCAAGAATCTGTATTTGATTTCTCTCTCATACCTCTGTTTGATTTTCTTCCGTCTCCATCTAACCACTTCTTGTGGCAATTTATCTCTTCAAATGGTTCCACAGACGGTGGCCCATCTTTCATTCGCCACCTGTTTTTCCATTTGGCTCTTCTATCACTTTACTTTTCATTTTCAATCCTTTATCTTCGTCTCACTCCGTCTTACCAGTTGCCACTATTAAAGAATCAAGAAGATTGGTTCATTGGTTCTTCATTTATTGGGTTTTTGGAAGACTGGGCTAAACCAAGCTTTTGATATAGCTCTTGGTCCAGTAAATATCTTTTATTTGACTAAAGTCAAGACAGGGATACTCAGACTCGAAGTGGTCAATGTTCGGCTATAGTTCATTCATTACACTCGGATTCTTTCCATTAAGACTGCCTTTTGCATCGAGAACAGACTTTGTTGTCCACTTTAACTAAAATCTCTAACATGGTATTATTCATAACATGAACATCCTGCATCCAAAAAGGTGTCGTATGGGGTAGAGATCCGAAGACAAGCAAGGCTTGGGCAAGGGATTGTTCGCTGAAAGTAGTGCACGTGCTATAGAAACTTCATTTTTCTTCTGGCCGTGAGAATATTTGAGGTCGGTGCATAAATGTCACTCCCTGACACAAAGATCTGACAATCAAATACGTTTTTGATTTACAAGATTTGTGGAGGCTGTAAGTTTGCTGTAGCATTCAAAAAAAAAAAAATATGTTCACCTGATTTAAACCCTTTGGGCCGGGTGTTAAGAAAACATTAGTTCCCATCACTACGCCAGTATTTAAAGTGTTTTTATGCATTCAGTCGTCTCTCTCAAAGCAGCATTACTGTCAATTTATCACCTTCATTCGGTGTAATCACCAGGAGCAGAAAGCTCAGCTCCCAGCTGTCACAATTTGTTACACTGCATTTTGACCCAAATTGCATTTATAGGTGAAGACATTAAAGGCTCTGGGTGTGAGAGAAAGCCAGAGACAGATGAAGGGTTAGAGGACTGGTGAAATAGAGAAAAATCTATTGAAGATTACAGAGATTTACAGTAACAGGGCCCAGAGAGAAACAGAGTAGTATTATATAGGAGTGAAAAACTGTGCATTGTTCAGCCTCTGACCTTGCTGCAACATGTAAAAGGTGTCAAGATGGTGTCCAGTGCTGGGTAATCAGGCCTCATCCTCTTCAAAAGGTATAGGAATAAAGGCAATACAGTACCTGTAGAGCTGTGACACAGAATGAGTGTGTCTTCTAGTCTGAGGCAAACCACTGAGTGATGGGCATTTTGCAGTGGTGGTGGATTGTGGGTGTAACATTTTCTGTACTGGGTTTGTTCCTGTATGAATCAGGGGAAAAGGTCTCTGTTAATGCTGCTAATAAGGTGCTGCTTATTCTGTTTAGGGTCACGGGTGGCTGGAGCCAGTCCCAGCACACACTAGATATTGTCATTGTAAATGATACATACATTTTTTAAAAATACTGTTTGCTTTTTGTGTGATCTTAGTTCAAATGTATTGAGTTTTTTGCAATCCGAAACGCCCCAAAAAGACCAAAACCAACAAATCACTGAACTGGTTCCTGCTGAAGCTGCTGAATCTTTAAAAGCAGGTCACCAATATAGGTTTTTGTTTTTAAAAAGGGGCAAAATAAAGTCCTTTACTCAAATAGTTTTAATAAATACTATAATAGATAAATAGTGCATTCATTGGGGACTATTTTCAGTGGTGGATTAATCCACTGTGACGCTCTAGTGAATATTTACAGCAGCAGGACGGTGTGTGTGGGAATGACTCACCCATGATATCACAGTGTGGCTCACTGCTGTGTTTTTAGTAATTTCTGGACAACAACAGAGGCGTGTGGCTATATCCGTCTGTGGCCACACAGACAATACCTACATGTTTTCTTTTGGTCTTTTTCGTGTCAATAACAGAAGTGTAGAGTATATTATTCATGCAATATATGACCCGTCTTATACTTTCATATGTAGCCTTCACATATGTGTTCAATTGCGTGGTCTCTGTCACGCTGGACAGTTTGAATGCCAAGTCTAAACCCTGGCCAGACTGTCCCACCAACCCATCTGGGAAATGTAAACTGTAAACAACATTTTAGTGTATTTATTTATTTTTTATTTCAAAGGCCAACAACCCAAATAGATCTGCCCACACCAACTTTTCCTTTCATAAAATCTGTGTGGAAATTAAAGTTCCAGTAACTGTCTGTCAGAGTGCTGCAGTCATTAGTTACCTTGTGATTTCTTTTTTGTTGTTTTGTTTTTAAACTCTTGTTGTTGCAGTTTATCAACAGCTAAAACACTGCAGCTTTCATTACGTGACATCTCCTGAAAGCATCATACAAAGGAGCTCCGTATCTAAGAAAAGGAGACAAAAGTCAGAATCTTATGTGGTTGTGAAATGTTTTGTGTCATTAAATGGTCACCGCTGACCAGTTTAAGCTCTTGAAGTGAGCTGGCGATCAGGGTTGAACAACCTTCATACAGGATATGGGCTGTTGAAGTTTAAGAGTTTGTGTGTATTTGGAGGAGATAAATGTGGATCACAAATCTGCACAATCTTCCTGTGTGACTTGAAGGTAATTTGGGAACTTTAGATTTGGCCAGTGGGTCCAACCTCCACCACATTCCTGGGAGGCAGCTTGTTTATTTACAGTTCATTTCGAGACTTAATTGCAATTGCAGCGGCTATTGATCTTAGAACAGGCATGGCCATCGATCTCCTGCTGTCCCCCAATGGGTCAGGGACAACAACTCATCGAGCCCCGACGCCACAAACCTTAAATGCAGGCGGTGTGGTCGCATTAATTAAATGATATTAAATCTTAACGGGATGAATGAAAGATACAGTCACGCTTGTGTGTTGAATCACAATGAGCTGTAAAAAGGTTTTCTGTGCGGTTGCCCGCGTCTTTGTTAGAAGAATGTCTTTGAAGCGAAACCGGATTTTCAAGGAACTTTTAAGGAGACGGGATTGCAGCCTGATAATTAATCACACTCACATTATCTGTTTCTAGGGGGCAAACTGCTTCCATCTGGCGTGTACCGATGCAGATGGACGTCAGAGCTGAACATTGACGAGTGGAAGTGAAGGATTCCTCCTCCTCCTCTTCACCCTCTTGCCCCCGACACCTTCTGTCACGCTGGCAATGTCAAGAGTCCCGAGTCCCCCTCCCCCTGCGGAAATGTCCAGCGGGCCTGTGGCCGAGAGCTGGTGTTACACACAGGTAAAAGGACCACACGGGCGAACTGTCGACTCGACAACACTGTTATCTTTCATCTAAACCACTCTGAGCTTTACTGAATAGCTTTTTCCTTTGCCAGATCAAAGTGGTGAAGTTCTCTTACATGTGGACCATCAACAACTTCAGCTTCTGTCGTGAGGAGATGGGCGAGGTCATCAAGAGCTCCACTTTCTCTTCCGGGGCCAATGACAAGCTGAAATGGTGGGTGGGAAAGACATCTGCTCCGTTTCATCATATTCTAATATCCAGTGTTCGTAGTAGCACTGCACTGTACAGGAAGTGGACTGTTAAGACACGCCCTGTCTGATTTACAATTAAAAATTCCAACACAAATGTTATTATTATTCTGTTTTATATGCATTCATTGTGATCCTTTTTATGAAGCGAACAACAAAGAAAGAATAAGAAGCAACAAAACAGCAGAACCATGGGAATTCTCAATGAGATCAACATAAGAACATATTTAAAGTTGGTTTCCAGAGAGAAGTTCCCCAGATACATAGAGAAAAATAAAACTGCAGTCACTGTAAAAGCTAATCCAAAAATTGAACTTTGTGCTCTGTCCAATAGTTGCATTATACGTCCACCATCTAAAAATCTGTTGCTTCTGTTTGCTCACCATGTTTTGTAGCAATTAAGAGAAAAATAAAGAAAAGTTTTACTACAGCAAACAAAACATGAATACAGTTTTACAAGTGCGTCTGAACTAAGAATAATTAGTTAATACATTATTACCTCCATCCCCTTTACTAGAGATCTTAACTGTTGCACCCTCCACCACCATCAGGTGTTTGCGAGTGAATCCCAAGGGCCTGGATGAGGAGAGCAAAGACTACCTGTCTCTCTACCTGCTGCTGGTCAGCTGTCCAAAGGCTGAGGTGCGCGCCAAATTCAAGTTCTCCATCCTCAACGCTAAGGGGGAGGAGACCAAAGCAATGGGTGAGTCAACTGGGAAGCGCGAACACGAAGAGTTTATTATTTTAAAATCGCACCTTTACTTGGACGCACCCGCGTGTGACTTCGATGTGTCCTGGCTGTCTGCAGAAAGCCAGAGGGCCTATCGCTTTGTCCAGGGGAAAGACTGGGGCTTTAAGAAGTTCATCCGGAGAGACTTCCTCCTAGATGAGGCCAACGGTCTTCTGCCTGACGACAAGCTCACGCTCTTCTGCGAGGTACACTGCCCACTCTTTTAAGTCTTCAGTGCAATAATAAAAAAATAAATAAAGCATTTTGGAGTTCAATTGAATTTCTCTCCCCCAGGTGAGTGTGGTGCAGGACTCGGTCAACATATCGGGGCAGAACACCATGAACATGGTGAAGGTGCCCGACTGCCGGCTAGCAGACGAGCTGGGGGGCCTGTGGGAAAACTCCCGCTTCACCGACTGCTCGCTGTGTGTGGCTGGCCAGGAGTTTCAGGCCCACAAAGCCATCCTGGCAGGTACAGACACGAGTCAGACGCACCCCACGGGCCGTCCTTGTCCCTCCAGTTTAAAATGCTTGACTGTGTGTGGGTTTAAGTATTTAGCATATGTACGTATCAGTTTGCCCTCTGACTGCTACTCACATATTATCATGTTTGCCGTTGTCCTAATATCTTTCCATATCACTGCTTTCAGCACGGTCCCCTGTATTCAGCGCCATGTTTGAGCACGAGATGGAAGAGAGCAAAAAGGTGAGCCCAAGGTCCCAAAGCTTTTTTATTCTTAGAAATAAATGTATTTTGTTCCTCAGTGGCTCAGCTGCTCGGGTTTTCCCTGCTGTGTTGAGACGTTAAAGTGAGTGAAGGATCGTGTGCTGTCAAACGGCTGCAGCTTGGAGCCGTTTGGAGAACCTGAATGATAGCGCACCTGAAATGAGATTGTCCTGCCGTACTTGAGGGTCAGGATTCATCCTTCACCGACAAAGCTGCAGAAGCAGAGAATTGCTTTTTTCATCTGTAGTCTCTCTAAGAAACGAAATTGCAGGAGAAGCTGCCCAGATTTCTTTTTCATTTTAGATTTTATGTTCCAAACTTTTTGAAAGATTAAAATGTTTCTCTCAGTCATTGGCATTAAAAATGTAGAGCGCATTTAGTCAAGCAACAGATAGAATAGAGGGCAAGAAAATGTTTTTCAGTTGTAACAAAACGTGTCCGCTATTAATCACAGCTAAAGAGTAAAGTAGTTAAACTTTCATTTTCATCACATGGTTTACACTAAAGGTTGGTCATGACGCGTTGCACAGCAAGTTTCTCTGCCAGTCTCACATCTACTGTGTGCTTTCATTTTTCATCATGACCTCATTTGCAGTCCTCACGCTAGTCACAAACACCCGGCTGCCGAGCAAGATGAACAGGGAATTTGAAAGGATATAAATAATAATAAGAACATGTTCTTCTCTTTTAAATAAACGGCATGAATTGACTTCCTGTTTGTTTATTCACCGTTTCTCTTCCCTGCTCCTCGTCTGTTCCCGTCAGAATCGGGTGGAAATCAACGACGTGGAGCCGGAGGTTTTCAAAGAGATGATGTGCTTCATTTACACAGACAAGGCTCCCAACCTGGACAAGATGGCCGATGACTTGCTGGCAGCAGCTGACAAGGTAATATAACAACACGTATAACAAACAATACAGTGACTGCATCGCTGTATTCTGACATATTGAGGCAGTGTTACTTGGCAGATTGGCAGTTTTCTAGTAATTAAAATATTTAGAATGAGTTAATTTGGGCTTTTTGGCTTTAGTATTTAAATTTGACTGATTTTATGCTATTAATTTCAATAATTTTTAATGCAGACCGAACAATATGTTTGTACAGATGTTAATATTGCAGTCTTGGCTGTATTTAATGTGATGAGAGTTGCATGTTGTTTTGTTAGCAGCATACACTGTAAGCTTTCAGAGCATCCTGCAGGTAAGGGTGATAAAATGGAGTTGCGATGGTACGAGTAAGCCGTCAGGATTTTAAGAAACAGTTGATGATGATTTCACACTGATTTCACTCCTCAACACCAAACGAGCATCAGAATCTTTATTTTACAGTTTTGAAGCTTGAATGAACGTCCTTTTTATATTCAAGCCATTGCCAGACAAGTTTACACAATACTGATTAAGCTGATCACCGCCAGAATACCTGAGTTTTTAAATCCGGTGTGTGTGTGGAGCCATTCCCGCGCTCCAGGTTTACCAGAGCTGAGGAGAGCAGCGGTAACAATCGAGTAGGCTACGGCAATTAGGAGTATGGCAGAGCCTGTGGTGGAAAAACCATAGGAGGGTCCAAAAACAGTTTCTGATGCTGCAGATAAAGAAACTCAGCGTTCAGAGGAAGGATTACAGTCAAAAAAAAGAAAGAAAGTGAAAGGCGGCGAGGGCAAACACGGATAACCTCTCCATGGAGAGCGCTGAAAGAAGAGCAGGGACTGAGGATAGGATGACAGGATGTCATGTTACTGCTCTTAGACAGGTTGGTATTTGTACAATATTTGGAGTAGGCCATGTAGCTATTACATTTATCTTTTTCATGTTTAACATTTACATATAAATAATAGATTATTGTCTTGGAACTGTGGAACTTTGTAAGCATACGTCACTGAGCACTGCAGACGATGGGACCGGACTGATGTGTCAGTGTCATTTGGAACTCTGAAAGGCTATCTGCACATACCAGCTGAATACTGATGAAGACAGAAAGTGTACTGACCTTGTGGGGGGGGGGGGGGGGGGGGGGGGGGGGGGGGGGGGGGGGGGGGGGGGGGGGGGGGGG
>JAVQJL010053159.1:0-10640 GCA_036024295.1 Nannoperca obscura | reverse complement strand
CGCTCCTAATAAACCCTTGTTGCTTTCCCCGAATCTGCCGTCCGCGTCCTGCCTTGTGGGTCCACTCCCTCTGAGTGTGTTTCTGCTTCTCCTGCAGTCTCCCTCGCCACAACAGAAATCTCACTGAGCTGCCGATGTTGATGGGTCACACATTGCTGAAATACATTTGATAAGTGAAGTTTTTCCAGTATTCATGTCCAGCTCCAACATCTGTCATTAACATCTTGAAACATCAGTTATTTTAGTACAGAGAAGTCACTCTATCTTCATCCTTTTTGGTCACAATGGCAGATTACATAAGAAAACTCAACTCTGTCTCCGCCTGCACCACCAAAACTGCTGTTTTTCTTCACATTCACAAAAGTCCTCACAGAAGCTCTGAGAGACTTGCTGGGAACACACAGACTTTGGCAGCATGTGTGTTTGCATAATGTCACATGTTTTAGGGAGGAGGTCAACAGGACACAGTGATCCTAATCACGCTCACAGTTTGTGTTTATTGGATTTGTGTCCACATATTTTCTCAGTGAAAACAGAGACAGAAATAATGCTTTGTTTTTGTGGTAAATCTCCCTCACAGCATTTCACTCAACATACAGCTCTACAAACTGCTGTGACCTGGAACACAGACATTGTAAAAATACTTACAACGCCAACTTAACTGTCAGCACTCACACAAGCTTTTCTCAGGTTTAACACTGTGAAACCAGTGAGATGTCAGACAGTGCAACAGATGGCACTTTATTAATGCTGCCTGTGTCAAATTCAGGCGCAGGCCTTCCCATCTGCCTCCTCCAGCTTTGTGCTCATCCACCCTAAACCCCTGGCAGCTTCCACACACCTGCCACTGTGGGTTTAAGTTGTCAGGTGAGCTAATGAAACATTTAGAGAATGAAAACAGCGACAGCATGGGCGTGTTGAAACAGTGGCCTGCCCTAAGCGTGCCACATTTAATATTAGCTCTGGTGTCATGAATACATACCAAAAAAGATGTAGATGAGGCCGAATGAGAGGCAAACTGAGCAGATAACAGATGGGATGACTTCATACTTGATATTAATCTCAAGCATACATATGTCCACCTCAGCTAAGCCAGCTCCTGGTTCCTCTGTAACATAGAGTGAAGTGACTGCCATCTTGGAGGGTTATTATTTCTCTTGCTGTGCTGCTGGTCCACTTGGTTCATTGAAGGGAGGAAACTGCAACGTCCTGCATGTGGCGTCCAGGGAAAGAGGAAGTTCCTGAACGAAGAACTTGTACCAAACTATTTCCTGTTGTGCACCTGCAAAAAGAGGAGAGTGTTTTTAGCTTCATTACAACATAATGTCAGCTCTCCTTTGTTTTTATCCAGGATGCTAACTTTGAGTTAATAATCATCAAGTCTTATAACCGTCCTGGGAAGCAAACCTTTAAAATATGACTTTGATTCCATTTGAGACATTATTACACTTTTAAATGTTGTTATTTAAGCGGATTTAGGAGAGGATATGTTCAAATCCCTTTTCAGGAACCAGAGAAGGAAACTGGGGATCCCCTCTGAGCTCAACGTCTCTCTTTCCTGGTTTCTTTTGTTCAAGAACAGGATACAGACCAGGAAATGACTTGGTGGCTTGGTGCCACCTTCATACAGGCTTTTTGTTCTGAGCATGTGGTTATGTACTCTGTTTACTGAACAATGCAACAAAAACAAACAGCTCAACAATAATTCAAGCTGTTCTAACACCCAATTAAGAAAGTAAGCGGTGGAAGAAGTACTTAGATCTCTTGCTTATGTAAAAGTAGCAATACTTCAGTGAGGAAATACTAAGACCTGCATTCAAAATGTTATTTAAGTCATCAAACCATCAAACATCAAAATATAGTACCTACCAAAAGTAAAAGTAATCATTATGAAGATTGGCCTATTTCAGATTGTAATTACTGATGCATCACAAGATGGAGGTCATTTTAATTACTTTATATACTTCTGGGTATCTCGTGAAAGTCTTATTTTATCATATATACCATCATAATTTATTTGTGCATGATATTTTGTATTATTAATCTGAATCTGCAAAATAACTAGTTACTAAAATGATCAAATAAATGTTGTGTTGTAAAAAGTACAATATTTGCCTTTCACAATTTATTTAAAAATAAATTTTATTTTTCAACTCAAGGAGACTAAAAATCTAACTGTGTGAAGGCATGTTTGCTCACTCCTCTTATACCGGGTCAGGGTACAGCTGTATAACTACAGTGTGTATTACTGAGAAGACCTATTAAGCAGTTCAGGCAGATCTCACGGTCAGCAAATGGAATTAGAGGAGATTATGCAGGTGAGTGATCCTCCTGTCTGTGCATGTCCTCTTGTAAAGGTGAGCATAAAGCACAGAACAGAACACTCCCACATTCTAACAGGTCCCTGGTAAAACACAAATTAAAGCTCCGTGAAGGATGAAAAGCTAAAATAACCCCCTTTTTATTGGTTTGGTATGTTTTGTGAAATTCCACTTCATGAAAACATTTTGTAGCCTCATCCTGCAATAAGTGACGGTATCGTCATCATCTACAAAATCAGAGAATTTCCTAACAAAATATGTGATATCAGCGATAAACAACAGTGATAAATCTCTGACAGATGAATGCATGAAATGAAGAAATATTTCTGCAGCCTACCTGGAATGAGACATATCTTCACAGAGGAAATGTGAGCATTAACAGAAAAACTAAAGTATCTTCAGTGACAAATCTTCAGTTTGTCAAATTCCAGTGAACCCAAAAGGGAGCGAGCTGTCAGGAGTTTGTGTGACTGTGTGCTTCCCTTTGTGAGCTGTGGGTAGGACTCAGCGTCCAACCTGTGCTCATGTGAACAGCTGACACCCGACTCTGAGAGGGAGACCATCTGCTGCCAAGTCCAAGGCCAAGCCAGCTGAGAGTTCAACTCTGTCTACCCACGATCCTACCTGGGCCTCGACTTATCACTTCAGAGCTTTATTTCACTCAATTTAGTAATTTTTCATTAAGGTTAAAGTTGGCTGAAGTTAAAGGGATGGTGCTGTGTATTCTGGGACTCTTCTTCTGGGGCTTTCCTAAACAATCTCATTTAATCCCTTTGTTATTGGACAAACTTTACTAGAAAACATTATGTACATGGTCTATGAAGAACTTCTTTTTTTCCTGTCACGTTACACCCCACCTCTTTATGCGATCAGAGGAAGCTTTCCAGATGGTTTCCTATAATACTTTGTATGGTGTCCTGACTTGTCTACAGGCCTATTGATCTGTTGTGGCTGAAGGTTTGGACTGGATAAACACAGCCTCTGTAAAATGAACAAAATATATTTTAAAATGTAGTTTTCAGCCAGGAACAGCACTTAAAAAATGTGGTTTTATCACGAGTGCTGTCAGTGAAGTTGTGGTGCTGTTAAGATGGGATTTATAATGTTGCAAGGGCATTATGAAAGTCTTATGCACAGAGTGTAATTAAGTCTTACTGTAGAGCCGTGGTTTTATTGGCTGAATTACAAATGCATTGAATAAATATATTAAGAAAGTCACATCGCATTAAAATGTATATTATTATATTTATTATCTTGCATAGGGAGCATAATGCAACAGTCTCTCAAAATAAAATTAATTAAAAAAAAACATTTAAGTCATCAATTCCTTTCTGAATTCTGTACAACAATCTGTATAGGTATAATCAAATACATGAAATAAAACTTCAATATTGATGACATTTCAATTATCTCCCATTATAATATTTAATGATTAATGAACGCTTGTCAATAAAACAGAGCCTGTGCAAGACATTTCCTCTGGCTAAGGGACTTCAGCTATTCTTCGCTGTCTCATGGTTTTCTCCCACCTAGCTTTAGGGTTAGCAATGGTGGTCTACTGGAGGGATTGTCATGAAATGTGTCTTATTTTTCCTTTTAATGTACAAAACAAATTACATTTCCATCGGCCTTAGCTGTACTTCTATTTAGAAAATTCTAGCATGCTTACACACTAAAGGGTCAACATGGTAAACATCACACCTGCTAAATATCAGCATGTTAGCTTTGTTGTTGTGAGCATGTTAGGGAGAAGTGTAACACCAACTAATTCAGGCAAACAGAGCCACACTTTTTAAGTGTGATAATCGTTTATTTTCCCCTGACAATGTTGCCTAGAGTGACTTTGCTGTATTGTTTTCACTCCACATGGCTGTCCCTTTAATCACATGCAGACTTAGATCAAGTTGGATACTCAATCAATAGGGAGATGCTCTGAGAAGTCTACAGTATAATATCATAAGCAGTCAAGCAAAACCCTTATTTACAGACACCACACTCATATGAAAGTCTCCTGCTGCAGTCTGGAGTGCAACAGCTTATGAGCAGAGTTTACAGTTCATGTGTTTTCAGCAGAGTACGAAAGACCTCACATCCAGTCAACAGCTGAATTATGTTACAAACACAAGAGCAAATGTCAGGGGGGAACGAGCAGATTAATAATGGCAGCAGAGATTGTCATAACTGCAGGGACACTGAGCTGCAATAAAGTTGACATAGCTGTTGAAATGGAGCTGTCTGGCTGAATTATGTTCTGTTGTGAGAAGCGCAATAAAGACGGTAGCAGCTTGTAGGCCTTTCATCAGTCAAACATGTCTTTCTGTTGTCTGCTAGAGTACATCAAAGGAGAGCATGCTTTTTAAAAGTTGAGAGATCAGATAAAAACTGACAGAAGTACTTTATGAGAAAAGCTGGAGGGGTTCTTTAATTTATTTTTAGCCACACTAGCAGCTCAATGTTGATCTGTTGGCTGGTCGGTACACCACTTTGGTCAAGACTCACTTTCCTAATAGAAAATATTTGACACAGTGGAGACAGATTCTCTTTTTGTAATTTAGGCTACTTCTCTGTATATATTATCCACATTTCTCTAATCAGAATTCACAAAATAATACACATTTAGGGGGGTTAGGGTTAGGGTTATAAAAGAGAAAATCCTCCCGTCCTGGCAAATAGAAAATATGAATTTACAACACACTGTTGACCAGCCCTGTTGCTCCCTGAAATGTCAAAACATATGGCTAATCGATTCTTGAGACCTGTCTGTGTGTCATTCTTTATGACATTTTTGATTGCAGAGCAGTGAGTATTGATCCTGTATGTGAAATGTATTTTTTTACCTGAATGGCTTAAAGAGCCATTGAAGGGAGGTTAAATTGACTCTATGAACTGGATAAAAATGTGCACCGGTCAGAGAGAATAAATGAATTTGATGATTTAGATGTCTCACTCAAAGGTTCTGGCATAGTTAACTGTATATGCTGAGATGACCCCCACTCAAACTTTACAGCTAATATACAGTACCTCATGTTTTATACCTGAATGTACAAAAGAATCAGAATAAATAGACTGATCAGTCATATCAGTCAGATCATAATGCTGCATATTCATCAAGCAACAACAACACACACTATTGTTAATAATACTGTCTTAAGAACTTTTCCTTTACTTGAGTATTTCAATTTTATTGTACTTTATACTTCTTCCGAACTGCATTTCAAAGGAAAATATTGTACTTTTTTCAAAACATGTTTATGAAGTAGTACCTCCATCAGCTGTAACATTAAAATGCTGCTTCCATGATATGTTTTACATTATTACTAATTTGAATCCAGTACTCTAACATTTTACATGTTCATTTTGCTTAAAATATATTTGGCAAATGAATTATGAATTAATTATTATTCTTTTTAAAACTTACAACACATGATTCATTTGACCTTTTAGATGAAATGTTGATAGACATGCAACATTTAAATTAGATACACCACTTTTTTCTCGCAGCAGTGACACGATCAGGGAGAGACATGAATAGTCAGGCTTCTGCTTAACACAGAGGATGTATGCATGACAAGTTTATCAATCTTGAACTGCTTCATATTATGCAGCAGCACGATATAAGATACTCATACATATACTGCATATATGTAAAGTTAGATTTGAGATGTAGAAACATATGCAGAACATACAACTCATTTTTCAGACCATCTCAACATCTTTTAATCAATAATGGTCTTATAGAGGTTTATTTATTTATACCTCACACTGTGTGTTTTGTGAGTACTTGATATTGATATATAATATTGACTGAAAACCAAACATGCAGAGAGGCCTCAGAAAAGTTCAAAGTACACTGATAACCACTAATCAATATCAAAATGTTTGCTGTGCAGAGTAATGATGAAAGCTTTGCACATCTACTGAAGCATCCATTCACATGTTTTATCATGACCCATGTGTTTATGCTATACAGCAACCTTTATAAATTAATACACATCTTCACGTGCCTGGATTACACCAATCTCCATTGAAAAATGTTTGTATTTAATGTATGAAGTGGCATTCATCTCAGAGCAGTGATGGAAGAAGTAATCAGATCCTTTACTTAAAGGGGAACTCATCAAAGTCTGTTTACTGAAGTCTAGAATATTGCCTCAAGTGATGTAATTTGAGTCAGAGTCTGCAAGTTTGAAAATGGAAAAAACAATCTGGGGGTGTGAAGTTAGAAAGAAGTCAGTTTACCAGACTTCAGTAGCTGATCCTCATCTTCTCTCAACCCTTGTGCTACCTTGCCGGGTCATATTGACCCAGTGGCCCATTGTCTTGAACCAGTGTCTTCTCCACAGGGTAGCACAAGGGTTAAGGCTAGCTGCTTGAGGCTACATTAACCACTACTAGCATAATACATAACACTGAATCTCTAACTGATAACTTGTGGTTAATGTAAGTGCCAAGTCTTTACAAGGAAGACGAATATGTGGAATAAAAAAAGACTTTTGATCCTGTTTTTTTTGTCTGGCAATGTTATAGACAACAGCTGTTTCCCCCTGTTTCCAGTCTTTGTGCTAAGCTAAGCTAACTGGCTGCTGGCTGTAGCCTATTATTTAATGGATAGATGAAAAAGTGGTATCAATCTTCTCATCTAACTCTGCAATAAAGCAAATAAACATATTTCCCAAAATGTTGAACTATTACGTTTAAGATAGTAAAGTAAATGAGTAAATGTACTTAGTTATTTCCATCACTGGCTAAAGGTTTTCTTTTATTTACCAAAAATCTAATATTATTTATTGTCAGATGTTTAGAGAGAAGAAGTGTGCCAATTAAAACTGTGTTATTCAAGCAATGACAATGTCTCAGTGGTTCTTGTAAAGTCATGTAGGTTATCTTGCAGAGCAGAGGAGGTTCTGCACAAACAAACACATTTAAAGAGTCATTCAGTGTACATGCACAGCTGCACACATCTATTCCACCATCACTTTAATCTACAGCACAGGATATAAGCCTGTCTCATAGCAACCTCTGCTTAACCCTTTATAGGGCATACTTTGAGTGCCCTATAAAGGGTTAACTTTCACATTGAATGAGGTTTGTGATGCTAATAACCCCCTGAATCTAAATGATTGTATATAAAAGTATACAAATAAAATACAAATGCAACATTGTTTCACTGTATATTTTCATACAGTCTGACACTCCTATGTGCTATTGAGATGAGGAGACTCCCTTTAGGATTTAAGCCTGGATGGGTGGATGTTTGATGAAAAGCATTAGCTCATAAATCATAAACACAGCACAATGAGAATTTTATTATGTGTACCATCGACAAATTCAACGTAATAAATGGAGGATTTGCTCCTCCAACACTTGCTGGTGAATAAACTCACATGGACACAGTGGTTGTGCAACATTGTCCATACATGCAATATGAAAAAAAGTTAATAGTAATGGATTTTGTTAACTTCTATTAGTATTCTTTGTCTTACTTTGATTTTGAGCAAAATCCTGCTCTATGTGTTGAGAACTACACCTCCCATAATTTGCGGACTTTAGTCTGTCAGTGAGTTTACTTGAGCCCTGTTATTTTTAGCCTGTATTTCTTTAGGAGATTGACACCGTTCCATTGTGGTAACTTTTGAGGGTACTAAATTGTGCATAAATTACACACAATTACACAAATACTCAGAATTGGGACAGTCAAATAAAAATGGCGGACAGTAAAGACAAAACACTATATAGTTGATAGGGAGTGATTCCAGACACATAGAGACGGTTGTAGACTCACTTATGATGTGACAGCTCCCAACAGGACATTTAAACTGCATCTCTGATATCCTGTCAGTACAATACATTAATTTGCTGTATACCAACTGCCAAAATATTACACTATGAAGATGAGTGTTGACTTTCTAATATTAACATGGAAACTGGAGGAAAGAGTTTGTCTCTACAGTGTTGTGTCCTGTGTAATTTGGTGTAATGAGGGACTTGTACCATTAGGTGGCTTCTCTGTCTCAGTCTGTCTTTTTGTGTCTGCGGCTGGTAGCTGATAAGAACAGGTTTAACACAATCTATCCCCTTAACATCAACATAACGTCCATAACATATCCTTACTTTTCTGTCATCACACAACAAGGTTTACTTGGATTAAGTGCTTTCACAGTGATTTACTGCCGGGCCGGTCTGCTGTGTGGCACTGGGGATTTCATTGCTATGGCGATAAACTGGCTCCTCAGGGAGCGCACTGCAAGAGCCTTTTATACAGCGTCCTTTATGGACTCAACTTAAGTGATATTTTAGTAGACATGTAACATAAGAAGCTCTTGCAAGTTTCCAAGAGAGTAGAGCCTCTAAACAGTTTGTCAGATGCAATACCCCCTTTTTATTTTTCCGTATATCATTTAGAAACGTGTAAATAAGTGTAAATAGTGTAAATAAGAGTAATACATAAATAACACTATTAGTGTCTTCTATAAGTTAATATACATACCTGAGTACACTCATATATGCCAACATGTGAATCAGGGTCACAATGGCAACGACAACGTTGTTTCTGCTCTAACTGAATGTGACAACCCACCTTTATTAGAGAGAGCCGTGCTCCAGTGCACTTTAGAGATCATGGTCTGATAAAGGGAGAGTTACGTCATCACCAGCACACAAATTCAGAAGTAAAATCTCAAAGCCACAATGTCATGGCAATCCATCAGATAGTTGTTGAGATATTTCAGTCTCATACAAAGTGGTGAATCACTAACAGACCAACATCGCTGCCTGTAGAGCCGTGCTGCTACCATGGCTAATAAAAATTATAACTTAAAGGAACTAATAACTGGAGTTTGTCTCCTAAAGGACATTCAAGCGCTCTAACCCTTTACCTAATTTAATATATTCAGACTTTATCAGCTGCTTTTAAGCATGTCACTATATACGGGATATACATAGATTTATTTCTTTAAATATTTGAATGTTTTAAGTCTTATGACAACATATTACTCTGTACTGTAGGGATAACAGTTGTAACATAAAAATAAGTTCTGTTTATATTTTTGTCCACCATGTATCATAAATTAACCACACTCAGTTTACAACAAATATTTCACCCAGAAGTAACATGTCATCTAAATCTATCTAAGCTTTTAAACCCCTGTGCTTTTTTCTTTTTGCACATATCAGACAAAGAAAATTACTTTTTACTATCAGATCAGGCTTACATTTTTAAAGGAATATTAAGTTTCAGCATATTCAGCAGATTAACACCTACCTTTACGATAACTTTTGCTTTTTGAGTTCTGGAATAAAGTATTAGATGTGCTGAAACACATTTCCTGCTTCCCTGCTTTCTGTTTTAACAAAGTCTGCTTTCTACATTATGTAGTTTCAGTGAAGGGACCATAAAATGAATTCAAACATGGTAGGCTTAATGGACAAGAAATAATACATAGTCTCCACAAGCAGCATAATGGGCTTCCTGAAACAATGCAAAACACCCTGACTGGCCTTTGATTATTTGTGTTGATACTATGAAAACAAGAACTCTTGACAGATGCAGTGGATAAATTATTCATTCTCAAGGAAGAGCAGCTCTTTGTGTTCTCTCTTATCAGAAGGGATTAAAATGTATTACACTAGCTGCTACCTATCTTACTGTACCAGCTCTTACTCATCGTATGATTTATTCATGATCTTTAAATTAGGCTCAGTGTGGCATAGCGGCTTTTTGAGATTCATCTCTGATTACATCAGCAGTATTTATCAAGCAAAGATATCTAAATGATCTATGAGGCTATTCTGCCTATGATTATGCTCTGTTTGACAATAATATTGTGTTTGAAGTTTGGCGTTGTAATTTATCGGAGATCTAAAGATAAGAATAACCATAACTTCACAACTATCACAACATTGAAACAATGGTGAAAATTGTTGTCACTAATAAGGATGTAACTGCAAAGCTTTTTTTTAAAAACTCAACTTATCAAAGAAATATACTCAACATGATGATCCCTTACTTAGTAGAGGAAGACGTAGTGAGATTTCCAAACTAAAAATAGTAATATCACACTATAAAAATAACATTTGAAGTACTTTATATTCTGTTGGGTATGGTGGTGGTTAAAATCTAAAAGCAGAAAATGGTGATACTCAGATACATAGTTCTCCACCACCGCCATTATTATCCTTTCACACGGTTTCATCAGTGTAGTATTCAATTCAATTCAATTCAATTTTATTTATATAGCACCATATCATAACAAAGTTATCTCAGGGCACTCAATCACATGGAGCCGGTCGAGACCAACTTCCACACACACAAAGACCCAA
>JAVQJL010053157.1:0-12991 GCA_036024295.1 Nannoperca obscura | reverse complement strand
GTATTTCTTTAAAGTTAAGACTAGTTTAAAGTCATCTTCATTGAAAAGTACAGTGCTTTTCCTTCAAAAATAAGGACATTTCAATGTGACCCCAAACTTTTGAACGGTAGTGTACCTTTCTTCTTTTTCTGAAACTAGAATGGAATTATTTTTCCCCACATTGTTGTGATAACATGCAACTCCATGCCCTAGAGGAAAGCATGAATGTGTGTGTCCATGCACACACGGCAGCTTGTTTTTCAGATTTCTGTGTTTGTGACTATGTATGTACATGCCATGGTTTCATTCATATATCTACATGTATGCTTGTTCTCATGCATTTGCATGCTTGCATTTCTTTATGTGTGTGTGTGTGTATGCGGGATCTAAACGGCAGATTCTTTAAACCAGGAGTGCAGATCTCTCTTAATCTGCAGTTAACGGTTGTTTAAACAACCTCCATAAATGTTTAACGTTGCTGCCCATGCCCTATTGAATGGGAGGCATTTTACTTCATGCAAAAACAGGCCGCCAGGGGCCTCATGGGCCCCCCTGACTTGCATTTAATGTGTGTAAGAAGGCGGCCATTATCAGCCGTACAATGACACAATTCACTCTGGCTGTGTGTCTGCTATCCCATTTGGTTTGTATCAGGGCCCCAGTCCTGCTGATGGCTGTTTAATTGAAAGAGTTAATCAAGAGCTAATGTCTGAAGAACTGGTGCCTTTACATTAGACTGTACACAATGTGTTTCCTCCAGTAATGCTTCACATAAAAGATTCAGTGGTTCAGAGTCAGATGGATGACATCATGCACAGAAAACAGAAGGTGAGTGGTCCTGCTCACAACCAGAAGGAGATTTTGATATGTTTTTATCTTTGGTATTGCTCTTTATTTGGTCTAATTTGTATTGCAGATTTTTTATATGTTTTTTTCTTACTCCATCATAACCCTGAGTCATTTAGCATTTGAAAAGTGAAATAATCAAATTGAAATTTGAAATCACTTTTTGCAAGATCAAATACTCTAAACGTCGTAGTAAAACTATGATTTTAATGTAATTTTTCCATAAAACCATATGGTATATGAGAAGACCTAAAGATCTCTCAGATCTAATCATTAAATATGAAGACAGCCTTACATTGTGGTTTTACGTATTTGGTACATTTTGGTTTGGTTTGGAAAAATCTGTAAAACAATCACCTCCTGAAATCGTATTCACACACAGATGTCAAACTCATACACACACTCAATTTTACGTTCATCATTATATCGATCACATTCAAACTTCGTAGTCCCTGATCTTTGGAGATCTTTGAACATAAAAATAATACGAAAATGCTCTGCTAACACTACTGTTGAAGACACACACACACACACACACAGACCGTCAGTGGTGTGTGTAGAATGATTACCAGTGCATTTAACAGGGCAAGACTCCCTCCACGCCAGGGGGAGCACAGTGATTTACTGTTCCTCTCAGCAGTGTTATAAACGCATGTTTCTAGCATGTTTTTCTTTGCCTCAGTGGTGACGGGTGCCTGATTGCTTTCCCCATTAAGAGGGCATTCCACTGACACCAGTGTTTGCCTTCAGCCATATGCACTCAGGCATTACA
Organism: Nannoperca obscura; assembly: GCA_036024295.1. Taxonomy (NCBI): domain Eukaryota; kingdom Metazoa; phylum Chordata; class Actinopteri; order Centrarchiformes; family Percichthyidae; genus Nannoperca; species Nannoperca obscura. The sequence continues at coordinate 11,394 of JAVQJL010053157.1, read as the reverse complement.
AGTAATCAACTAAGGCTAGGTAATAAGGGCAGTATGCAGCACCTGCTGTGCTACTGGTTGAAAATAAACACGTCATCCCAGAGCCAAGAGGATATACTGTAGTATACTATTAGACTCTACTTTCACATTCAACCTAATGGGTGTACTATTTTTGTCTATATTAAACAAACACTTAGCTCAGACTAGACATGCTGTTGGCAAATGACACTCACCCCATGTATGTGTTGGCCATAGACATTCTGGTGCTCCATTGACTCTCCTAATCCATGGAAGTTTAAAAACTACATCAAAAATCATCTTTGTCCAAATCTGGTATCCCACTCACGCACACATACACACACACACACACACACAAACACACATTCCAAAGACCTGCCACACAGCCAGTCTAGAATCCAATCCAGTGCAAAGGCAGGTTGTGACTGACTGACAGCTGCCAGCACAACAGCTGATAACCCAAGATCTGCACGCCACCACTTGCAGCTGGACCAATGGGACGTGGCAGCAACTGTAGCTGGGTCGGCTCAGGCTAACTCTATAAAACCAAGGACTCCACTCTGAGGACCACAGATCCCAGTGTGCCCCAGTTTTCAACTCCTGCGTGACCAAATCCCCTCTCTAGGTCTGTCTGGCCCTGCCGTGCAGAGCCGTCAGTCCCAAGGATGCTGTCCAGACACCAACGCTCGCTCGCTCTCTCTCCTCACAAGCCTGGATTATTCTTTAACCACCTGGACCTCTGAACGAAGGCATGATGTGAATACTTGAAAACACTTCATGTAAAATTGTACTAATTTAGGAAGTACATTTTCCTTCAAATTTGGAAGCTGAAGGTTTTAACATGCTTTTATGTTTGATCATTAGTATGTGAATTCGTATGTTGTGTAATATGTATGAACATGAGCATATATATATTCTTGCACATGATAAATGAATGTGAATATTCCAGATATTCCAAGTATTGCATAGCATTTACTTTTTGCTGGATGCTTTCAACCAAGCATGCAGCTTTTTCTATTCCACATCAAAAACACCAAACTAAAGCCAATAAAATTCAATCACTCAAAAGTGACGTAGCACACATGACAAACGTTTCTGTCAAAATCATACCAGTTCTAATGCATATTTGTGTGTGTGTGTGTGTGTGTTACGAGGAGGAGCTGACTAGTAGCAGAGACTTCTTAATAAGCATTAAGGAACGGACAGTAGAGGGTTCTTACCCTGCACACCACATGAGCTAATCCCCCCCTTCTGCAAACTGACTGCTGCTTTGACTACTTTGACCTCATGTTTTTGACATGAAGCAGAAAGCTACACATGATGAATTGCACTAATAAAATATTTTGTACACAATACTTTTTGAAGATCTCACACCATATGGCTGTTGGTGCCTCCTTTCCAGACATTGTGGATATGGATCTTCATCCTCCAGGAGATTCAGCCTCACCTCCTAATTAATGACATCCTTGTCTCTTCTCCCTCTGTGTGTACAGGTTAGTTTCTCCCTTTTGTGTTAATGCTGTGCTTGAGTTTTGCCTATAGTGTGTTTGTGTAGTCTGTCCTCTTTCCAGGTCTCCATGGTGGAGAGGAGGTTGTATGTCTCAGGTATGTTTGGCGACACCTGAAGTTCCTCCTGGATCATATTTTTCATATATGTTTACAATGTATCTATAATTCTTCCATCCTGATTTACCCAATTGGAATTTGATATTTTGGTCTATTCTGTACTCAATACATCTATGACATATGTCTCTCTCTCTCTCTCTCTCTCTCTCTCTCTCTCTCTATATATATATATATATATATATATACACACACACATATATATTTTGTAATTTAGGTGAACCAACCCTTTAAACCTCTGAGATGCCCAGTATAATGCCCCACCTAAAAGTATTGTTACAGCCATGTAGTTTGGACAGAGTAAAAATAACAAACATTTAAAAGCAGAACATAATCCAAACCTCTGAGACACAGAAAGAAAGAAAGAAAGAAAGAAAGAAAGAGGTGATGTGAAGAAGTTGTAGTGAGTGTGTGTGTGTGTGTGTGCATGCGCTCATGCGTACATCTCATTGTATGTCTGTATGTAGTATGTGAATGTCTGCTTCTATACAGTTAACCTTAGTGTTGCACTAAAAAATAAATAAGTAGAATAGACGGAACGGAACAGGAATTGTGGCAAGGGGACTGGAATTGGTGAAACAAAAACATATGATTAGTAAATGCTTCACAGCATCATTGGAGCACTGAAAAAAGTTAAGGGCAGCTCAAGTTCTATTTGTAGCACTCGCCACGCAGGGACAAGTGTCAGGGCTCAGTTTATAGCTTTGTGTCACTGGCTTCCATTGAAAATGACTTGTGAGCCTGTTGTTTTGTCTCTAAATTATCTAAATCTCTTTAGATAACCAGAACTGTAGTGAGTGGGTATTCTATAACACAGATGATACTAGGAAGGCCCCTACCCTAATTTTCAACCAAACTTCTCTAGGTCCAAAACAGTGAAACTAGCCCCAGGCAAAAATGACTGGTGGAGAAACAATGTAGTGTTGCCCCAGTATCACCAGCACAGAGCTAATAGATAGCAGGTGAAGGATGAGAAATAGCAATGTCAACACTGCAATCGGAGCTCCTCTTTGGCAGGCCTCCAGACCTGCTTAGCTCTTCAAATCAAGTGGTCTGCAATGCCAACATGTGCATGTGGGGAGGGTCCACTGAGAGGTATTCAAGCCCATCATCTAGCTTTCACTCAGCCATATAATGTGGAACACATTATTATGTGAATCCAAAATAAGTTGCAGATATTTGGCATCTAGGTGCTGACCTTGTCACTTCAACAAAGATTAGGGAGTGACGATAATAAATTACTTTATTATTAGAGACTTCAATTAAAGGGGTGGAGGTGGATTTCAGGTAAGCAGCACAGTAGCAGATCAAAAGACAGCATGCCATGTTTGTGTGTAGCACACAAGTAGTCAAGATACAAACGGCACCCAGAAGCAGTTTTTCTCCCAACTCAAGAAAATATGCAACACGTCTCTGCATACTAGAGGTATCCAAATATTTGAACATAGTTGCAAAAGCTCAAGATTCAATTACAGGATTCTTAAAAGTGTCTCAAATGTCTATTAGTTTACAGAGTGAGCCAGCATCATATGAAAGCATAACAAAGAATGGCTTAGATTAAATAAGGAAAATTAGGTATGATTTTTATACAATTAAAGCTCCTCTTCCAGTTGTATAACAATATACATATGATATCTCAGATGCAACAGTCTTTTGGTGGAATAACAAAAGGCTCTTGTGTAGAAAGATTGTGCTTAACCTTTAACATCCAGCTTCAGTTGTATACTCTGTGCTATGTTTTGTATGTAGACGAACAAGTGTCTGTTGTGAAAATTACAACAATGGCTGAAAGGTAAAGAATGTAACAATAATAAACTATGGTTAATGTTGTGACGCTGTCGCAGTTTGGTTAGGTTTAGGCACCAAAACTAAACTTTTTCTTTAAGTTGTTCTGGCATATTTTGTCATGAACAAAAGGGACAGGTTGACACATGCACTGTACTGCACTGAAACAAAGGTCTTTTTTTGTAAACAGTGTCACAGCTTTTGTCAGTCAGATTTTTTTTCTTCTCCTAAACTTGGTTTAGGAAAAGATTGTGGTTTAGGTGAAAATAAGTATGTTAGTAAGTTGAGTTATGTTACTTACTAATGTAACTTAGGTTACGTAACTTAAAATAAGTCAAGGTTGACTTTTGGTTTTCCTAAGTGAAAACCCTGTGTTGTTTATCGCTCTTTATACTACCTCACCTGACTTCTGCCTCGGCTCCAGTCATAATTATTACAGCCACTAGAGTTCGGCATACATGCAAACATAAATATGGTTCGTAATAAGCGGCCGCACAAACAACCTATAAGGATGTATTTTTGAGGAGGACAGTCTTTTTAATTGTTGTTGTTAATTGGTACTGATTATTACAATGTAGATGTACAATGACATTTGCAATTTGCTGTGGAAAAAGGAGAAAGACTAAAGGAAAATAACAGAAACAACAGGAGTTCCTGGTGAGTTCTGAGATCAGTCATATGCTCAGCTGTCTCACAAACATACACAGCCACAGTCCACACATGGAGCAGCCAGCTAGCTACTGGACATCCGGCCCATAAGCTGTTTTGGACTGAATAAACAAAAATGTGCCAAAACTTTGATTTGTAAAATATGGTTTATTACAATTTTGGTTTTATTATTATTAATTTGTATAATTATTAAAATAATAATTATTTAAAATAAAGTTTTTCATTTTTAAGTTGTTGGAACATGACAATATTACAAAAAATATAGGTCCAACAAACAGATATCCACAGACAGTCAGACAATCAAATAGGTTGTAAACACAGTTAAGCACCACTTTATTTTGAGGTAATACCAAAATTGAGTGCTTTTTGCTAATAATCCCTCATCGCACACAAAACTGTGAGTGCGCACAACTTTGATTATAATTGGTCAAAGATGAACCAGTAAGTCTGTCTCAATGTTTATACCTTTAACTTTGTCATTCTCCTTTGTTTTCTCTTCAAAATACGTTTAGCTAACTTGGTAGTTTTTTCATGTGTTTCTTTATGTTTTGCACCTATTTTTAGTGATGTTGCAGTGTTCCAAAATCTCTGTAATCCCTTTGGTGAGTACAATGTTACAAAAACCGATAAAAACTAAATATCCTGGAAGCGAGCCATAGATTTTTAAAATACCACGGTTTGTCAAGGAAACATTTTCACCTGATGAAGTTCAGGAGGTCCTGTTTTAAGTTCTTCATTTAGAGATAGAGTTAGTTTTCTGTTTGTTTTTGGCTAAGGTGCAGTTGGAACAGGTGAGTGTTTCAGTCTGCTGTCCTGATGTCAATGGGGAGCTCATTCCACCATTGTGGAGCCACGACCACAAACAGTTGTGATGTTATTGAGTGGTGGTTGGACCCCGCTCACAGTGAGTGATTCATAAGCAAGCCAACAGTAGCTGAGTGTAGTGGACGGGCTGGGTGTGCGGTTTGACCATGTCCTGGGTGTAGGATGGGCCTGAGCCAGTCACAGCATAATTGTCAAATACCAACGTCTTAAATCGGACAGGATATGTTATCCCTGGAAGGAAGAGCAGGTTAGGTTCAGGTGGTGTGCAGACATCCACTGAGAAATGTCAGCCAGGTGCATAGAGATTCATGCTGCCACTTTGGTCAAATGTAAGAATCACCCTCTGGGGACTGTAAAAACACAGATGTGGTCAGCAGATGTCAAGATATAATTTTCTGTAACAAAGTGTAGACTAACTGACCAACAGCTTAACCTACAAACACCACGACCCCCCTCCACCACCACCAGGGCAGAAATGCAGTACTACATCCACTTCATAAACAATTACTTGAGCACTTAAATGGAGTGAATGTTTTACATCAGATATTTGAACTTTCTGAGGACATTGTCAGTGTTGTTGTTTTCACTTTTATATTGTCAGGGTGCTGATACCCTCCATTTAAGGACAGCAGCATCATCACCAGTGAAAACACAAAAGGACACGTGAACTCATGTTCATGGGGACAGTTTTAAATTTAGCTTGGCAGAGGAAATCCAGAAAAACATTTTCATCTGCCTGTGCTCGGGTTACGATGTGTCCCTGTGCTCTCTAATCCACGTGTTTGTCTGGAACATGTCTCGCCTCATAAAGCAGACTATTAAGCACAATCAATCTACTTTGCAGAGAAACCAGAGGACACACTGTTGTCCTGGATGGAGGATGGGGGGTGAAAGTTGGAAAAAAATAGAGTTGGTAAATGAACGCAAAGCTTGTGCATACACAAATGTATAATACAGCTTAGTGCGATGGAGGCTGTATTTTTAGAAAGACCACAAATCCTCTCTCCCTTCCGTTTGATATCATGCGGAGTTATGCTGCGGTTTGATTTAGGTGGATTATTGAATGGGGGTTGGCTGTGTGTGTGAGTGTGTTTGTGAGTGTGTTGCTGAGGCAACCTCTGGGCTTCTGTTTGTGTGGGAGAAATGTAATGGTATAAAATTTACTGATGTCATTTATGAGTAGAGTTTGGAGCACTTCGGAGATCACGCTGTCTAGACTTTCATATACTGATGTGCCATGTTGAATTTCTCAATGGCTCAGAGCCATACTACATACGAGGATTTTGCCTTTGCACCCCGTATAACAAAGGACAGTTTCAACTAAAGATGCAGTGTTGTCATCAGTTTCTGAAAGATGGTATGCGTAAAGTAAACATATAATACTTTAATGTCATAAAAACTGTTGGTGTACCCTATAGCGATGCATCTGAAGCCCAGTTCCACCAGTATGTGTTTAGTATATAACCATGATGCAGGGCCTTACTATATTCAAAGCCATTACTCTGTAGGTGAATAGAGGTGCAAATGGAGGGAATGTGAAGTGGGATCACTATTGTTACATAGAAATACTGGACTCCTGGATAATGCAATGATCCAATAGGTTAGATAGGTAAACCTATAGGATTATCTGGATAATAAAATTGCATTAATGAGTTTATGTTATGACCACCAGTTTGAATTATTTCAACTTTGTTTTGTGAGAAATCATGTTTTATCCGTCAGTTTGGTATGGCAAAAGGTTCAAAATACTACACCCATGTGCCCTGCCTGTAGCCGCTATGAAGAAAAGGACAATCAGAGGCATAAATCAGAGGGGTAGTGACTTGGCCGGTGCAGTTGTGTATTAAACATGCAATATTTCAATGCTGTGAAATATATATTGATGGTCCAACAAGTCCTCCAACCTAAACAACAGAATAGTTTGTTTGCCAATGACTCCCAAAATGACATATAAAGGCGATCTGGACCTTCGTCGTCATGGTTACAATAATTAATATGTGGAATATTGTTAAACAGTTGCAGTTTGGTTAGGTTTAGGAACCAAAACTATTTGGTTTGGTTTAGGAAAAGATCATTATTAGGGTTGAAATAACTATGTTTGTTACGTAGCTCAACTTACGTAGTCTACGTGAGAAAATACTGTATGAATATTTGTAATTTAGTGTGAACTGACCCTTTAAGGCTACAGAAAACACAACAGTGAGCCAAAAGTGGCCACTTGCACACACACGACACTCAGGTGAGCAAGTGAATCCTGCCAAGCAAAGGTCTTAAGATTCTTAAATTAGGGCATCCTGCTTCCCTTGTCTCTCTTGAATGCTTACTTGGACTCCTGGTCTACCACTGCAGAGACAAGGTAAACGGGGTTAAGACAGTCCAGACGGTCACTTGGGGAAACCATGAAGTCCCAGACAATGCCCCAGTTTGGCTGTTTCACCTTGTCTATGACCTACATGACATATTATGGTGTGAGACCTGTTTGCTCAGTTTAAATAGCTACTTCTACTACATCCATGCATTAAGGGGAATAATATGTCTTTGTTTGGACTGCTTCAGGACTATAAAAGTTTTTTTGTTCAGTTGTTACACACAACACGGCATATGTGGGCTTAGGTAATGTAATAGGAGGCTTGCTTTGTGGATATGTATCAGACACCAACAAGGACGGTAGTCACTGCAGGCTGATCTTTCTGAGACGTCTATCACAACAGGCCCTTGAGATGTTTTTTCCACATACATACTCAAAATGTAAAAGTTCCACAAACATCATTAGTTAAGTAACATGTCTATACAGGCATAAAGACTTGATACATAACACAATGAGTGGCATAAACTGTGGTCATTTGGGACTTTGACTTTGAGTTTTAAGTGCGCTCTTGAGGCAAATCCCCTTTGTAACTTGCTCAAATACTGAAAGGTGTTTTTACAGTAGGTCTGAGACTGTTGACAACACAATGGCTGTTGTCTTTCATCATCACTCACCTGTCTGAGAAAGATACACCACCACCCCGCCCTGTCGCCCTGTCACTTGCAAGCTTGTCTAACGGTACATCAAAGCACCTCAACTTAATCAACAAAGTTGCAGCGACCACAACAAAAGCAAGAAACAGTGGGGAAACTCCCCAACCTCTGACCTTTTCCTTTATAGATCTCCCCATGAGGGTTCAAAGCACTCAGATGTGGCACACATGAACCCCTTATTTCAATCCCCAGCCCCCTCCTGCCCCATGAGCTTTGGTTGCACTAAACTGTAGCCACCCCTATGATTGGGGCTGCAGCAGGAACTAAGGTGGCATCAGTTATAGCAACTGGATTATATCTGAGAGAAAGCAAGTGGATCCTCTGGAGACTACTTCAAGCAGTTTCAGAGGGAAGTGGGAGAACAGAGAGTCTAACTCCAATTTCCTTGTCTGTCTTGGGCGCTTTAGTTTTCCAGACGGTTTGGTCATATGGGAATATCAGCCAGGTCTTTCAGTAGGGAGGAAGTTTCAAGCTGGCCAATCATCTAAGTTGCTGTGTAATATATCACAGGCCAACTATAATAAAAACAGAGGGAGGAAGGCATTTCAAAAAAGAAGGCCTTGATCTCATACATCTGCATAGTGTTTAGGTAACACCATTTGGACAGGTGTCTGAAAGCTCTCAGATGCAAAGGTAGACATTGACGGGCATGCACTGCTACAAGAATACACTTCAGAGCCAAAGGTTAACTGTCAGCAAGGTTTTACTGCTTTTTTACTGATTTTATCATAAAAAATAGAGCTGGAAATAGTGCTGGAAAGTAACTGGATACATCCACTGACATACTGAAGTACACATTTAAGATTTACAGAGTTTTATATAAGGTAAATTTGAGGTAAATATTGTTCTTTTAACCCCACTACATTTATATGACAACTATAGTATACAGATTAAACATATATTAAGCATATGATCAATATAAAATTATTCCTTTTTGTCAAGTAAGCCATCCAACAGTATATGTAGTAGTTTTCCTCTTCCACCTCAATGAGCTAAATGTTAAAATGCTGTTCACATGTTTGAGCATTAACAATAACAATCAAATGATGTAATATATATAATAATTCTGTTCTGAGTACCTTTACTTTTCATACTGTATGCATTCCAGATTATACTTTATTTATGTAAAATGTTTAATGCAAGACTTTTACTTGTAACTAGATATTTTTGCATTACATTGTGTATCACTACTTTTGCTTAAATATACTTAGTACTTCCCTCACCACTGGCCAGAACAATAATCCAATAATTGGTTACTAAATTGGTTAATAAAACTGATTTTTAACAATTTTGATCATCAATTTGTTGTTTAAGTAGTTTTTTTCAAGCAAAAATACTAATAATCTTTTTGATTCAGCCTCTCAGATGTGGATACATCTACATTTATGTGTTTTATATTGGTTTAGAATTGTTGGTTGAACTGAACAGTTAATTTGAAAATGTTGTATTAGGATCCGAAGACTTAATAAGGAAACTTTTTACTATTTTGGGGGGCATTTTTTCCTTAGACAGAACTCAGGACTCCCTGAACTTTGCACGATTTCTGACACCATATGAATGAAAACCAATCTATTGTTCACTAATTAAAATAAGTATTAGCTGCAAGCCTAAAATAAATGTATCGCACACTTCGGGGCTCATAAAATGGTTCTATCCAATGCACTTTACAATTATTACCTCTTATCCACCCATTCGCACACACTTCCACACCAGTGGCAGCAAGCACCATGCAAGGTGCTGGCCTGACCATTGGGAGCAATTTGTCTTGCCCAAGGAGACTTTTACATGTGGACGGGAGGATTTTCGGTTCGAACTGCCAAACTTGTGATAGGTGGATGACCCGCTCTACCTGTTGAACCACCTTAAAGAATGAAGCATCAAGATGGACAGTTGAGGGGGCAGGAAATTCACAGGGTAAACAGAAAAACTGAAAGAATTACAAAAAGTAAGACTAAATGCAAAAAACGTGGGAGAGAGATTGAGAGATGAGGGAGCATTAATTCCTTTCCCCTCATCTGTTGTCCTTTTATTCTCCAAGGCTCAGACCAGCGATGTGTATCTAGATCTAGCCTGCATATTTTGGATGGATCCCTCCCCGGGGTTTCTCAAACTGCCCCTCTGTGTTTGGGCAAGCTTGAAAGAGAGCTGATAGTATTCAAAGCACCATGACAAGAGTGACGCACACAGTCACTGAGTTTTATCTTAACATCTGCAGCTGGGAGCGCATGCCCGTCATCTCACATTTCTGCAGCAGCGGGCCAAGATGCAAAACGGGCCATGAAAGGTGCTTCATAGGTCAATGGCTACGGGATTTATGAGACAGTGAAGTACCACACAATAACAATACACTGCATCGTGCAATCTGGTGTCATTTAAAGAGATACATTGGAGGTCCTGAAATTTCATCAGCTGTATCTCTGTTAAACCTCCGCTAAACCACAGGTTGATAAAAAGGCTATAACTGTAAATTGCTAACTCTTGCAGAAAGACTTGAGCACCATTCAGCTGATAAGTTAATCATGTCAATGTGCCAAGTGGTTGGTCTAATTTTAAACAGATTGTTCTAGTCAGAGAACAACAGGAAGTATGTTGTAATTTAGACCAACCAAGATGCTCTCCCGCATTACCGTCAGGAAAACTGGCAAAACCACAGCAAAAATTGAAATCTAGGAACTGAGCGGAAGTCACAAAAATGGCCTTAGGTGAAGAAGTGTGTCTATCTCTTCCTTGTTCGTATCACTGAAGATTGCTGGGAGGTCTTTCATATAAAAGTTTAGTCATTGTTCTACTTGCAACAGTTTTGAAACAATGAGTGTCTTTGTTTGTTAAGCTCATCTGCAGTTAGTATAATAACAAGGCAATTTATTTCTCTAGGTATTTCAGTAATCGTATTAAAGAAGGTCAATACTCTAATCAAATTGACTCTATTTAAAAACATTAGCTAACTCAATGTGACCAAAGAGGTTAAATACAGATACAGATAAGGCACAGATTCAATGGTTAGATTTCATCCCACAGTGGGCGATTTCACAGAGGGTCTCAAGGGCAGTGTGGTGCAGTTTTGTGAATGCATGCTGGTTTGGTGTTTGTGTGCACATGTTGGCTGTGTTCCCAAGTGAATGCAGGCACATACATGTACAGTATGTTTGTATACCTGAGGATGTAATTAACAAGACTGGATTACCAATCGGGCAAAGTGGGAAATTGCCCCAGAGGCCTCTGAGAATCTGGGGATTTCTGAGTGCCAGTTGGTTTTGGTAACTAATTACTTGCAAATTTGTTTGGTTATATGTACCACTAAAGCCATGGATGGATTATCAGAAAATGGGCCCCTGGGCATAGACATGTAAACGGTAATTTTGCAGTCATTGTGTGTGTCTTTGTAATTATTTTGAGTCTCTTTGTAGTAATTGTGCACATATATATATATATATATATATATATATATATATATATATATATATATATATATGT
>JAVQJL010053146.1:0-32219 GCA_036024295.1 Nannoperca obscura | reverse complement strand
CCTAACTCACCTACTACTTTCCCTATAACCCATCCAAAACTTCTGAACTGTTTTTTCCCTTTTTCCTGACATTTTTCCAATACCCTCTGATTCGGGTGATTCTCCCTGTGCCCTCTTATATTAACCCAATAATTTAGTGCTACCTTCTCTCTTCTAATGACCAACAGCATGTGACGTTACGGTGCTGAACGTATAGATATAAAACAGTGGATGTGACATTACGTCATAATTCGTGGTAAAACGTCCGCCATCTTACCTGGATATAATTTACAGTCATCACCTATGGACAGCAGCTTGTTTGTCGGCTGTGGAGCATTTAATTGCTTTACTAAAAGGACCAAAGAGATCAGGGAGTCTGGCATCACTCCACCCGTCAGTAAAGATTAAATTAGATATTTATTTTTATTTGCACAATTAGAGATTATTCTTCATGATTGAAAGCATTATTTGTTCTCTTGGAGTAATAATAATCAAATTTCTAGCAGAATAAATACATAAATAAAAAAAATATATAGGTTCATTCTAGACAGGCACAGTTGTCTTACACTCATTACTGTGAATAAAAAAACAATATTGGTGCATTGGTAGAAAAATACATAAGAATTATAAAGACAAAATAAACCTCTTTCACCATAGATTCCAATTACACAAGCTTAAAACTGGACCCAGGTCAGATGGCTGCTACATGGTTCCATTCTGGAGTTTGAATTATACATCACATCTACTGTTTTATATCTACGGCTGAACATATTGGCAATTCTAATGTTCTCACCACTCAGCACATACAGGGTACATCAATATGGATTAAATACAGCTTTCTCCGGGTTTTCCAGTTTAACATTGCGTAACCAAGGTTTTTTATACCCTTTGGCTATTTTTCTGAAATATAGAAAGCCTTTATTGTCATTATACACAGTACAATGACATTTGAAAGTACAATGACATTTGAAATATGCCAACAAATGCATGTCTTAGAGTATAATCCACAATTTCTCTGTCATTCTAGTATCAGTTTGCACTCAGCAGCCTATGTGTTACTTTTTTACAATCCCATTTGGCCAGCCTTATTGTAAAACACATACATTTATCTTAAAAAAACGGTTTTATCCTAAAACTTCAATTCACAATCAACAATATTAAATACAACTGGTTTTCGCAGATTAACATGTAATATGTAGTTTAAAGTCAGGTATGAAAACGGTCTTATTAAGGGGACAATTTCATGTGTTATTTGAGACTTTGTTAAATTATTAACGCAGTAATAAACAACTGAAAGAAATGTGAAAATGTATTCCTATGTCATCTCCACACTGCTTATTTTGTCCGGTTTAGAAAGACTTAGACTAGAAAAGTGGCACTTTAATAAAAAACACAACCAATGCAAATGTAGAATGGTCATCAGTGACATCTAAAATCAACATACATGTTTTTGTGCCTGTCACAATTTGATAGCGACAGTTTCTTTATAGAGATGTCAATGTATCCTTTCATCTCAGAGAGGAAGAACTATTTGCCTACAGGTACAACGTGCATATTCATTCGTCCCTCGTGGATTCTCTTTCAGTTAAGTTTTAGTCTGTATAGATATTGTAACGCTCGTTGGGAGCCCTATCTCCCATCACAGAGCAAAGAAGGGGAATCTAAAAATATATCTGCCAGAACCCATGCAAAATATGATTACAAACCAAAGACTAAAGTCAGCCGTCACTGTGAAACAGAATCAGATGCAGAACCGGTTTGTATGGAAAACAACAAAAGGCGATACTGTAACTAGAATCACCTGATAAAGAAAATATCAACAGACTCATAAATTAGTTCCTTTTATCATTCCACCCAGAAATAAAGCAAAGTGAATGGCCGATAACATTCAGTTATGCACACTGTAATTACATTTTTAAAAACATTTTTCATGTTGCGGTTAACTGGTATAATCTGTTAAGATAAAGAAACCCTGCAAAGTAGCTCAGAGCATGTTGTAATTCATGTATGTCAATATAAAATCTGTACACACCTTCAAATTATTATAAATTATTATGAAGCCCAGGATCTGATGCTTGATTTATTTATATGGCCCAATATAATATAATATAATATTTTGCCTCAGGGGGCCTAATGATTTTGTTTATTCATTTAATGCTCTGCCAATCAGCCCCAATGTTGTGACGGATTCAGCATTAGAGAGAACCTGTTCTAGAATCTCATCAATTACATTGCACTCATAATTCACTTGGTCCAGGTCCAGGGCAGGCACGACGGAGATGAGCAGGCGCCCGACGTTGTGCCGAAGCTCAATCAAACTGAGGAGAGGAGAGACAGAGAGAGAGAGAAAATATGATTTACATAATTATCCTGCTGGGTGACTGGAGTTCATAAACAGCTTTGTCAGAAAGTGATAATTTTCTTATAATTCACAGAACATGAAAGGAAAGTGATTTTTCCAACAATCCAACCTTTTGGTTGTATCCGCTGTCCCTCTTGCCTCGTCAGGATCTGTTTTTACAGAAGAAACCATGGCTCTGGGTGGAGCTGCATTTTCCTCTTGTGCGTTTTCCCTTTGCTGCTGCAGGCTCAACCTGAGCTCTTCACACTGGGATGCCAGGTTTGCCCTTTCCTCCTTTAGACTGTCCAACTGGTGGTGTAGCACACATTGAAGAAAATCAATAAAAGGAGGTTAATAAAACAAAAAAAGGTAATAATATTATATAACCATACAACCATAACATTTTCTATAGATACTAGATGTTTAACAAACTACACAAACAGGTTTGTGTTTGGATTTGTTGTTTGAGAATATTTGTGGGGTATAAATCTTTTGCCCATATAGGTGTGATTTTTCATAATCAGTGTAGGGGAGCAGACTGTATAATCTCAGCTCAAAAATCCACTTTGTAGCTTATCACTGCTTTCAACTTCCTCCCACTGTCTTCCAAACTCTGAAGCTCGACACTGAGGTCATGTGAGGACACCTGGCTGAGCCACCTCCATTGGTTAAAGACATACATAATGTACGTAATGTTCCCAAAGGTCAAGAGAGAAGCTCAAGACTTGGAAGATGTTTTTTGAGCTCTCGAGTAACATTTTCTGCTTACAACTATGCATTATCTGATATAATAAAGGAAATATAACGCCTGTTCATCTTCTATATTTCCTTTTCATCAACAAATTGCCCTGGGTGACATGTTCCTTCATTACGGTCAACATGGGCACTGTAGCTTATTTTGAGTCAGTCCCACATACACTGTCCTGATGCCACAACTACTCAGTAAAACACTAAATCTACAGCTGAAAAGAAAACTTACAAATGCACTCTTTACTCCTGTTCTAGTAACATTTTCTAAAAACTACAGTGCCCAGCATTTGTAGGAAATAATTTAGCTGTAAAAAAAATATTTGTGACCTATTCTTAAAATTGTACATCTTCAGTGAGAACAAATGGGCTTGGTGGTGAAAGCCACCGACAGGATGGGGAAGTCGGAAAGTATTCAGAGACTGTGGGCTTTAGGATTTGTGGCTGTGGGATGTGTTGAGAAATTATAGAAACTTAAAGGAGACCACCAGTCTTGTACTTGCTGACCTGTGAGCGCAGTTCATCCCTCTCCGTGTTTCTATGATCCAGTTCCCGGACCAGACGCTCAACTTGCTGTGCGATCTCATCAATGTCCGTTTCCTCGCCTTGGGCAGAACTGGGCTTGGTCTCAGTTGCTGCCAGTAAAGACTCGTTGTCTTTAATCATTTCATTAACTTTCTGTTTGGCCTTCTCAAACAGAAGTTTGTAGTCCCTCCATCCCATGGCTTCCTCCGTCTGGCTGACCTGGTGAGAACACTCCTTCTTTACATTGACCGAGGACTGCTCCTGCAGTCTGCTCTGCGTGTCTTGTAGTTGACGGGTTAGTGTCTGGACCTGCTCTTTAAAGGAGTCTCTCTCCTGAGCGGTAGACTGCATGAGCTCTAGGAGCTGGTCTTGCTGTTCCTGTACCTCAGCCATACTAGGGTGGTGAAGTGGAGAGGATATTTCATTACAGGCATTGGCGCATGACGGTCCAGCATCTTCTCTACTATCCAGATGATGCGTCAGTCCGTTCTGCAAAGTCAGCTTTCCTTGATTCTCACTGCGAGCGTCTCCACAACTGTCTTGCTTAACCACTCTTTGCTCAGCGATGTCCACATGTGAACTCTGCCCTGCTCTCTTCTCCCCTTCCGGTGGAGTCTGGTCCCCCTCTTCTGTCTTCACTTTGGGTACTTTTGTCTGGGTGGTGTTGCTGATCATCACTGGAGAGCGTGCTGGGGAGGGACTGGTTTCCACAGCTGCCGACGCTGCAGAGCCCGTTTCGGTCTCCATGGCAGCATCGTCGCTGCGCTCCGGCAGCACGCCAACGTCAGCATCACTCTGCTGTCGCTCCGTCTTCACTTTTGTCAAATCATAGCCTGGCTTATTTGGAATGGGGGTACTGCCAGTCTCCAAGATGAAAATGTCATCATCAGTATCATCATCATCATCATCAGGCCCTGAATGGAAGCTCGGCGGGCTCACATCAACTGATGTGGACGTCTCTGGGGTGCCGTGATGGAAGCCGTTAACTCTAGGTCGTTTGGGTGTTTGTGGAATATCTGGCTGCGTTCTTTTCCCCCTGCAGTGCACACAAAGCACAGTCAATATGCTTCTTAAACAAAGCTAAATGGATATTAAGATCACAAAGATCACAAACTCATACCTCAGGGGGCCTGCTGACAGTGAGTATACATGGGAAATAATTGGACCACTGTTACTGGAGGGGCTGCAAGCTTGAGAGAATGAAAACAGACAATTTTTTAAAAATCTCTCAAACTCTCTCTGACACACACACACACACACACACACACACACACGCACACACACACTGATATTCTGATACACTGACACAGAAATTGTTTCTTACCAGCCTGTGAAACGATGGAGTCCCTCAGTGAAGAGGATTTAGCCCCTGAGGCACCCCCTCGTAGCGACTGTGGTTTTAACCTACTCCTTGGGGTTGTGGGGGTGAGGGGGGACTGGACAGTCTGCTGACAACAAAAAGAAAATAAGGATGTTTATTTTTAATGATTTAATATTCATTAACCAAATCCACCTCCTGCAGTGCATTTATTGAAACGTCAGTTAACACACTCAATATCTTGTGAAATGGAATCAACTTTAGCCATCACTCCCAACCTCGTCCTTGGTGTCAAATGGAAAACGTACTGTTTCATGCAGCTGCTTTTTCAGGTTGTCACACGTCCGTTTAGCGACCTTGTTTTGCTCGGCAAGATCAGCAAAACGCTTTTCATTCTGCCGCTTTCGATCCTCCTCATCCTAGAAAAAAAAACAAAAAAAAAACACTGCTATTAATCACCGGTTAACCATTATGGAATCATGAATCAATTCTATCAACAACAAGAAAAACGATTTATTTCAAATCACGCAGAAGTGCTACAGGGACAGCAGACAGAAAAAAATGGCATGTGACTTCAGCAGACCATGTGTCCACACCTTTCGTCTTTTCTTCTCTTCATTCTTTTTTTCTTCCCTCTCTCTGCAAAATACAAATCACAGAGGTACGGTAAGGCAGGTCACTTTTATTAGACTTATAGAGTTAATACCTTAGGGATGGTTTTGGCAGATGAATACATAATTAATACATATTCAATATTTAAAAAATGGGACTCACTGTTGTTTATAGGTCTTACGGTATGAAGAGCCATTATCATCATCAGAGTCCACCGCCTCCTGCTCTGCCTGGCAGCTCCTGGTGATTGAAAATGTTAGCAAACACGACCACTCAGTTTGAGCAACGTTTGGAGTTGGTTGTGTCGGAATATGAGTACCCCGACCCCCCCCCCCCCCCCCATTTATATTTGCTTTATTTTGTTCACATTGGATTATTACTGATGCAACAGGTGCTCTGGTTACCTGAACTGAGGATTGGGGTTCATATAGCAGAACCATTCATCTGGCAGCTTGCTGCAGTCGATCCCATCAGGGAGTTTGCGCCAGTGCATACAAGTATCACACTGCACCCAGTTTTGATCCGGCCGCTTTCTGAGGACAAAAACACAAGGCAAGTGTCAGAGCATGCAAGAAGCCAACGTGTTTAGACAGCTATCCGTGTTGAATACACGATGATGTCAGTGGAATACATGGAAATTGTACTAACATGGCATCTTCCACTGGTATGGTGTTGTCTGGATCCTCTGTGTTTCTCTTGTGGCGGATTTCCTTCCAGTACTCCTCCAGTTTGGTCACTAAACTGGCCATAGTTTTCCTATGAACAGTTTGAAAGAAGAACCAAGAAAGAACTTCAGACTGCTACTCCTACAAATAACACATAATGTGATTAAGACGGTAAAAATATTTTTGCGTGCAAGATTCAAACCGGCAGAAAATCGTACCGTAATCAGGCCGATGCGATCAAAGCTGAATGAGTCATCGGTGTTATTACCTGTATGTATCCGTTTCAATAAAGCTCTGTTTGTTGTGGGTAGGTTCCAGAAAGAAACAATCTATGACCCCAATGACCCCAACACCTTTATTGCTGGCCTGTAGAGGGCAAAGATTAATAAGAGATGAATACCAGGTGATAACATTTAGCAGCTTTTGAACCTCTGTGGCTTATGTGTGATAACTAACAGAAACTCACCTTAATCTGGCAGCCCACACGCTCGTAGGCTTTGATGAGCCGATTCTTGTGATACATCATAATGCCGTACTGGTCTTTACTTTTGGTGTTGTAACCAAAAGTGATAGGAATGCGTTTGTTCTAAAGTAACATTTAAGGAAAACTCAAGAGCGGAGACATAAAACACTTTCTGCGCACATACAAAATGCAGCGAATTACAACACATTTATCAATTCACAACACACATTCCAACGCATAACACAAAAAGGTGAAAGAAAACGCCACAGCTCAGGAAAACCTGATAATGACGACGATGAGAGGATACCAGGAAAGTGGGACTGTAATAGTCCTTTCTGATGTAGGCCAGACTCTTAGCAATGAGCTGAGATTTCACATTTTGACCACGTATGTTGATGTGCATCTGAGGCTTCAGGTACAGAATAGTGCAATATGCCTACGCCCAATAAAAACACAAGAATCAATTTATTCACTCATGCAAATGGAAAGTGATATTAAGAATAGTTTTAGTTACAGACCCCTGAAAATATTCTTCAGCAGATAAATGTGAAAACAGCCTTCTAGTATCAAACTCTGCACATACGCACATTCTGCGTAATGAAGGTCCAACATCCAAGCGAAATAATAATAAGCAAAACAAATTTTTTTTGAGAGGTGAGGGACTTGAAAATGTAAGAGTGTGATGCTTGTATATGTGACACTGTATAGTGACTGTGTGTGGATAAGGCAAAACAATAGAATCATTAAGAATGGACATTACTGTTCCTCACCCGCAGTGAGTAAACACTCTCAGGGATGTATGATTTGACCCCTGGAGATTGAGAGGTGTCGTTCATTGTCTCGTAGACATCAGATGGAATGCGGATATCGTAACGGTCCGTCTCAAAATCAAACTCTGTCGTTCCAGCAGATGTCCTGTAGAAAAAGAAAACATAAATGGTATCGGTAAAGGGCGTCTACCACCACGGTGGCTTGGAGTTGTCTGGTCTCCCATAAGGCTAACATAGGTGATTCTTGAATCACAGGGAAAGACCCCATCTGTAACAAACAGCCAGGTATTCACACATGATAATATGTGTAGTTTCCCGAAACACAACTTTCCTGCCGTTTTAAAGCAGAGTGAACAAATGGCTGTGGAACAAACATTTCTTACATGTATGATATAAACATTTGCCTGTGCTGCCTTTATGACCTCTTACTGTGCTTTTGTGCATGTCAGATATCTGTAGAAATGATGATGAGATTTGTCCTGAAAGTTAGATGTGGGTGCTGACACATTTTACAAATTTTGGTTATGAGTTTTGACTAGTAACCGAACACAACACAGTGACATTTTCCTATTGGCCTCAGCACTTAGCTTATAAGTGTGTACTACAGACAGACCTGCGGAGATTCCAGATGATGATCCGTGTGCCAGTTTTCCCCGTGGACCAGGAGGAACTGATGGCATTGAGCTCAACGAGCAAGTCTTCTTGTGTGCTGAAAGGGGAATAGCGCAGGATGTCCTGCAGACTGGCTTTGTGCTCCTCTCTTACACTGAGTGAAGCTGAAGTTAAGGAAAACTTGCAATGGAAAACGAACTTCACTGGAGTGCTCCTGTACCCAATTCAATTGGCAACGCATCATACTTATAAATAAATCAAGAAGACTTTTACATTTCATTCATTTACATGATGCAATATGCCTTAACGCAGCAGATAGAGGATATGGTTGTTTGTTCCTCTCTTTTCAAAGCAGACAATAGGTACAATTATCTGCGTAGCACGAATCTCTTGCAGGTAGGTCTGAGAGAGCATCCCAACGCATGAGGCACTCTTTGACTTGGAAAAGACAATGGCGTCTCTGCCAATGCGCATGGCTCCAGACTTGAAACCGTTGCCATACATACCAATTGGCTTGTGATTCTTTACAGCTTTCTTGTCACTGTAGCCAAAGCTTGAGGGGGAAAAAAAGAATATATTCTTTTTGAGTATATGAATTACATCATGGTTCATACACATTCATTATTTACTACATTTGTTTTGAAAGGTTTTGGGCAGTGGCCATGTGGGCCATTACATTTAACAACAAATAAGATTCTGAAAAACAAAATTCAAAATGACAGGGGTTTTGCAAACAAGGTCACATCTCTCAAATTCCAAAAATGTTGCTTGTGCGGAAACTATCAAACCCATCATTTCCCCCCAAAACACCAAGCAGCAGTGTCTGTACCTGAGCATCTTATGCATTGCTTCTTGGTCCAGTCCATTTCCATTATCCATAAAGCTGAGGCATTCTTGTCCTTTGAATATAGCCTTATCAATCCAAAACTGTTTGGCACTGACGTCAGGATCATAGGCATTGTCTGCAAAAAAAACAAAACATAAATTCACATGAAAAACTCAACCTCCAGCATTCAAAGCTCTGACATTGCAGTGATGTAGCTGTGTACTGAGAACCAGAGAGACCAAGGATGTTTTGGTGGAATATGACGCATGATGTTACGTAAAAAGCAGGCTTTATCAGGGTGGAATGGTATTTTGCATGCCATTTAATGGACTGTTTGCATGGTGCACCGCTCTTCTTATTGCACTGCAAAGGATGATCACACACATAATGAATGGGAACATGTTACACGTCGTTAGTTTTACATTCAAATATAAAAGGGACTATTTTTAATATAGGATGTACTCGACCTCTTTTATGCTACCGAAATCTTTATGACATCAGATGAAGTGTGTGCACCACATAATTATCAATAGTTATCTAAGAATAAACCAATAATACAAAACAAAGTACAGAATGATTCAGAAAAATCAGAAATCAAGATCAGAGAAAAATAATTATAAATGTACTCAACACCCAATTATTTTACAACAAACAAGAGGGCAAGGAGTTGGGAGTTGTATTGTGGTACACTTAAATATCAACTGCAGGCTAGCCATTTTACCCCTTTTGATAAAACCACAGCGTTAGAATAGTTAATTATATTAACACCATCCTCTCTCTCCTCCTCCTGAGATCATCGCTATTTAAAAAGCTTTCACATACCACTGAGAGTAGTGACTTAACATCCATTCATTAGAGATAAGACTACAACAAATACACACATTAACAATTTTAGTGGTGTTTTTTGTTTTGAAATATAAAAAATGTATACATTTAAATTTGAATCAGGCTTTTATGATGTTCTGAGTCACAGCCTGTAATCAGGTATGATTAAATGGGGTGCGGTTAAATACAGTTATTAACCCTTGACAAACTCTACTAGGCACACAGAAAGCACAGGAACAACATTATGTCAACCAAGGCTCTCAATAATGCAAATCAACTGGGAACATCACTAGTATGTAGTAAAATAGATGCTTAATACAACCACGAGATGACGACTCACCTATCAGCTCAGCTATGGCGCTTAAGGGCCACGTGTGGCTGGTGGAATTTGTATGAAGAAACTTGGGACAAAGCTGCGAAGTGGAGCAAATTAACAATTACATATTCGTTACAACCAGACTGTTTTGACTATAAGCTGAAACACAACAGTCTTCCTCCAACAACTCACGCCTCTACATGTCTCGCGAGATTTCATAGAGCGATTTCTCTTTCGTTTCTGGTTTAACTAAACCTAAACCAGATACCAATAAAGTCTAACTTTGGTCGGACACAGAAGAACAATCAGTGTCAGTGGCAAAACAGGCACTTTTAGTGGAAGTTGTTTGCACTTTTGCAGCCATTGTTTATAATCAATACGTTTTATTATTGGAGCCTGGCTGAAGCGATTTACTGGAGGAATCCCATCGCTTTTGGTGCCTGGTCGTTTAGACGCCAAAGTATGTCAAAAAAAAAAATAGGGCCCAGGTTTAACAATACGAGAATTCCCCCTTTATTAATACAGGCAAACAGTTGCGAGCAGCGATTTACCATTTACCGAGTTAATTCAATTAAAATGTGTCGTTCACGAACATCAACATCATCATCAACGATCGATCGCCAGTCTGCGCCGAGTGAATGAGACTACGCAGCTCCGTAGAGTCCGAAAACCCAAGCGCGCAAAATGTATTCAAGCCCGCAGTGCACGTTAGTACAACTGGTCTGTTTGTTACTGTTCACAACAGCTGACGTCAAACTAAAACAAATAAATCAATTCTACTTACAGTACTCAGTGGGACACCGCGGTCCGCGAGTGCCGCCATTTTTCCGTAAATACAGGCGGCAGGAGGAGTCAAGACATTTCTTTATTTATATAACCCAGCATCACAATTCACACATTTGCCTCAAGAGACATTTAAACGTGTGCAGCCTTCCATACCACACCCTCTACAGACTGCTCCACCCTGCACTACATCTGTTGGAAAATGTTGCTTAACGGGATCACTTCCGGTTCGAGACTTTCCAAACTAAAAGCACTACATCTTCAAACTGTAAAACACTTCATAATATCGTAATATCGCCAATTACCGATACATTCTTGTGTTTTCTGTGGTATTTCTCACACACGCGTCGAAACAGTCCCATCATCTTACCACTGATGACAGCCTTCTGCTTATTACAGTCCGGTAAGTGTGAGTTTGAGTATGAGTTGGTCATTATTTGATTTTTCAGTTTTCATAATACATTACCTACACACACCTGGTGTGAATCCGTAAATAATATCTGCAATACATTTGAATAATACATACCAAATCACCTATTTGGATTTAAATCTAACAAAACAAATACAAATGAATTTCTTGAAAATCTAAACACCTTTTTTAAGTTACATAGAATAGAATAGAAAGCCTTTATTGTCATTATACACAGTGCATTGAGATTTAAAGAGCAGCTCCTTACACATAATACAGAACCTGTATAATACAGAACCTGTATAACACAGAACCTGTATAACACAGAACCTGTATAACACAGAACCTGTATAATACAGAACCTGAATAATACAGAACCTGTATAATACAGAACCTGTATAATACAGAACCTGTATAATACAGAACCTGAATAACACAGAACCTGTATAATACAGAACCTGTATAACACAGAACCTGTATAACACAGAACCTATATAATACAGAACCTATATAATACAGAACCTATGTAATACAAAGTCTATGTAAAGGGAGTTGTGGATGTCTGGCAGGGAGAGCAGAGGGCGGCCGACGGTGCACTGAGGCTGACTGTAGGTGACTTTTGGGGAACTGGGATGATTGTGGCAGATTTCAGGCAGGGTGGGATGACCTTCCCAGGTACTCCATCTGGGCCCGCAGCCTTCCTGGGGTTCCCTGACCAGAGCACGCGTCTCACTTCCTGCACCTCTAGAGTGAGAGTGGGGGTGCATATACATATACATACATACATACATTTCAATGAATGGTTAAAAACAAGGTAGTGCTTTCATGTGACAGCCTCATGGGAGCCATAGCTTTGTTTCTGCTTAAATGTTATATGGACAGAAGGAGTAATGACACTAAATAAACCCTCAACAATAAATTACTTGGTGGGACAATTAAAATCATTACAAAAGCCAACACCATCAACCCTCATGTTGTGTTCCGGTCAAATTTGACCAATTTATAAGTTTTATCTCAGAAAAATGTAGTTAATTTGATCAGACTGACCTAAGATTCCATGACTTTGTCCACAAAGAGGATTTCAACACACACTGTGAAATAAACTATTATTTTGCACACAATTTTGTGTGTTTGATTCAACTTTTGTACACTCTTTGTGTTCATTAGAAATGAATGGGGGAGACTACAATTAGTGTAAAAACTGAGCTCAGGTACATCCTCATTTCTCAGATGGACACATGCGCACGCACACACACACACACACACACACACACACACAGTCGTGTTTATACATTATACATACATTCATTTCCTGCAGACTTACCCTAACCCAAAGTAGTCTGTAACAAACAGTATACTATGTTTCATCTGATTATTTCTTAATCCAGAAATTATGTTTTTTAGAACTCAAATTCAAGATGTATAAGCTCAGATCAATGAGGAAAACAGGCCATAAATAACAAATAGAAATTCAAAACTTGTAATGTTCACAAGAACATAAGTTGATAAATGAAAATCTAACATTAGTGATAATATATGTATTATTACAGTTTTTATGATTCTTAATTGAACGTTCATTTTTTGACGAGGTAAACAAAATTGTTTAACGTTAAATGAACACAACACGAGGGTTAATCAGGTAATGTTTTGTTTGTGAACAACAACCCTAAATATTTAGGGCAATAGTTTCAGTTTGAATTGCCAAACAATAGAGGGGAATGATGGTGTGCAGCGTAGACTACCTCATGATCTTTCTTGGCTGGAAAGATCTTGAGATATGAAGTGCCCCATTGTAACTTAAGTCCCAGGGGTTTTGTGGAGTAAAATCAGTGATTGATTTATATATTTCAGGGACATAGCCTCATCCTAACAGACAATCGAGACATAAAGGAGACCTCCCATGGGCAGGGGTGTCCTGACACGATTAGAAATTGGCCTAAGGGATAGAACACACACACAAAAAAGACACGCTTGTTGTTTGTCCAGCTGGCGGAGGGATGGAAAGCACATGGAAGAAGACGCGGTTGTTTTCTGTCCAGTAGCAAACAGGATTAAAAAAAAGTCTATAAATCTATCGCTCCGCAGTTTCAGTGGGAGGTCTGCTCCGGTCGATTACAGAAGAGTGCTGAGGTCAGCAAGAAGAAAAGTGGATCCTAAAAGTCACTGAGAAGCGAGAGAAGCCAGTGACGGCTGGCAAACGGGGGAGTGAATGTGATTAATGTATGAGATCTTTACTAAGTGAGTGTGTGAAAAGCATACATTTAATATTATTGATTATTGTGACTGCAAAAGAATTATTAGGGGTGCAGTCACCAAACAAATTGGGAAAAACTCTGCAAGTATTACAAAAGAGCGATTTTAGTGACAAAGTAGACGATCAAATTAGAAAAGATAGCTATACAAAAAAAGATTCAGCTAATTTGTGTTGCAAAGAGCTATATGACCACTAAAGAAGATTATTTGTACAGCACTAAAGTGATTTGTCGTAGTTGTAGTAATTGTCAGTGTTCCTTTAATCAAACTTAGAGTGATGTCAGTGTTTTTTAGTTATAGATCATATCGGAAAGAGCCAATCTGATCAGATCAGAATAACTGAACAGACGCAAACAGGTAATTGGATGTTTTTATGCATATTTGCTGTGGTTTTTATGCTGTTATGGGAAACCGTGATATGGAGAATGATTGGCTGGAAAGAAGTTACATTGATCAGAGTGGTGAGGAGCACTTTCAAGATTCTCAGCTCATAAATTTAAAGCTCTGGCAGATTACCAAATGGACAAATTTGCAGTTTATATACACTGATTTTCCAAACATTTTGTGGATACCGTTTCTGTAAAGACTGGGGACAGTTAGCCCACAGTGTCATACAGGGAGTTTTGAGAATTCAGCCAAACATGATGAGAAAGAAAGAAAAGAAAGGAGTCACTCACTACACCCGTGCAGTTGACTGTTAACATCCAGATCACAGGAAACCGATTTTAGAGGCAACGAAGGCATGGAACAACTGGAGCACAACAGTGGCCATTAGAGGGCACTTTTGATATTGCATGCTGTGAGGAAGTTGACACATCAATGATTCCCAATGAGGTTCTGCACAGTGAATCTACTATCTGTCTGTGTAGAACTAAAACTTTGAGCACTGTTGTAAAACAGGATAATACCCATTACAATCTAGTTCATTTCTACAGGTATTTCTCTACTTACCATGGCTTTCACTGTTCTGGGTCTTGGCAGCTGATTAAGCAAGGTAGTCAAACCTTCTTGCTGCAGCCACATGCTCCAGCTCCTCTTTAAGGATATTAAGTTGTTGAAACATTTGTCGCATGGAGAACATGCATGTTTCAGTCTGCGGTCTTCACTTGATTGTGTGTAGAAACATTGAATATTGTGTGGATTTTTGTCACAGCTCTGAGTCCCTCAGCAATTTCCCTCCGACAGAAAAACAAGCAACTAAAGCCGTAGAGTGAAAACACAGTATTCAAGCTTAATATTTAATGTAATGAGTCTTCTTTCTATTAATTCATTACTTGACGAGGTCCTTTAAACATCCAAAATAAATTACTTAAGCATTCAGCACTGTGGAAAAAAACAACAACAGGCAGTTGTAAAAACTATCCATGAACAACTACAAAGAAAGGCTGATTTCCCTTGAACACCAAGAACAGCAAGCATGTATTTTAGAGAGATACACCCACTAATATTTCAAAGCACTTTCCCGATGTACACAAAATCACATTCAGTAACTTACTCATAAAACTCTTAACATAAATCTGGAGGTCCCATAATGATGTATATAATAACAATTAAAGAGAAAGTACCCCTAACAACAATGTTCTGCAGATGTATACTGTAGTCTTTACATTCTCAGAGTCAGACAGATGTAAATGCACATACTAGTGTGGGTAACCAGAAGTTATGAAAAACACATTAATGATACTAAATGAGCTTCTTCACTGTTAATCTACTATTTGGTGTCAAACTAAAAATATTTACTGGAACTACTCTTATTATAAGGTGCATGCCTAATAGTAACAATAGGTAATCATTTGAAGTTGGTTTACATTATAACTATTTTTAGTGGTAATCATTTCTTTTGTCTAAAACTATAAAAAGCAAAAAGAGAGTAGACACGGACACAATCTCAATGTGTGCATATTTTGAAAGTGAGATGATAGCATTCTACAGGGATTTGTAATCAACACTTAATAGCCCAAAAGCCCAATGAAGTAACTCCAACGTCCCTTGGTTTTTCCCAATACAGATTCAGTGTGAGAGCCTCTCGGAGGAACAAGTTAAAACGTTAAAAAACAGAATTCCAAAACATTTCCTTTTTTTCTAGTTCACAATACAACATTATAACCAGCTGTGCCTGTGTTAGGTATTCCAGCCGTATGGCTGCAGGTCAAAAAGCTTGAGGAGAGGACATAGCTCATGAAAGCTTTAAGATTGAGTTCTAACTCTCCGTGGAGTCCAGGAACTCTTCTTCGGTGATGTGCTCCAGCCTCTTCAGGACCGTGTCTGGACTGGCTGGTGGGTAGTCTGCCACTGGGAAGTGGGGCATAGGGTGGCTGTAGGAGGGAGGGCTCTGGAAGGAGCAGCAAAGGATGCGAAAGAAAGGCAACAGCTGGGTGATGGAGGACATGGAACGTTGAGTGAGGAGGGGGAACTCCAAACGCTCTGTGGAAGATTCCTCACTCAGCCCGTTCAGTGTCTGAAATAGCAGAACAGGGAATCGTGAACAGAGTGAGACGTGGTCATTTGGCAAAACAAAACATGTGACTTTTGGACTTTGTATGTTCATTTGTAAGACAACATGAACAAAGTTTAGTTTCAGCTGAAGTGTATCAGATTTGACACCAGAATATTCCTTAAAATTATTCCATTAACACGTCAGCTGTCTGAGTCTTGATTGCTGTGTTTAAATTCTCATCCATAGGAAACAAAAGGTAGTTTATGTTAGAACGAGGTTAGTTTTGCCATTTTGAGATGTCCCCAATGAAAAATGACATTTTCTAACGACACATTATAACTAGTAGTAATTCTAAGCATCTCATCAAAATGACCATTCAAGAGTATAGACTTTTAAATGGGAATAACTATCTGTAAGTTTGAAATGTAGTGTTTTAATATAATCGTACCCCATATCGCTTCTGTAGCTCCTCCAGTACTCGGACAACATGTGGTGTGCATTCCTGCTCGCCTTCTATCAGCGCACTCTCTGGGCCACTGTAGCGGTTAACATCCACCTCAGGGACGAAGGCCCAACGGTACCTGTACATGGAGCAGATAGTTTCATAGAAAAGGTAAGATAGAAAATAATATACAGACAAAATAACTAATGCAACACAACAACTCATGCAAAAGACAGATGTTAGAATGAATTGGGCTCTTACATCTGAAAGACTGGTATCTTCTCTGGGGGGAAAGCCAGGGAGGTGTCCAGAAACTTGCAGGCTGACAAGTACATGTCCAACTCTGCCTGAGAGAAATTCACTGGTGCATGTCTGTCAAGGACTCCGCGCACCACTTTAGCCAGCCTATGGGGTGCAGACGCAAGTACTTTGAGCCTGAGTGTCAACGAAACATGAATTTGTGACCAAAAAATGAACTCACTTTGAGACGTCTTTGTCGGCCTGCAGAGCTTTCTCTAGACGTACAAACATACGAATCTGAAAATCAAGCCAAAAAAAAAGTTTTCATTATGATAATGAACAATTGTACAGTCTTGGCCCTGTGTATAAATTCGGGCTCTCGGAGGATGGGGATCTTACCAGTTCTGTGACCATGATTGGCCAAAGAGATGTGAGGTGCTGGGATGAAATTCGCAGCAGGAGAACCCGAAACATCAGGAACATCTGCGCTAAAACAGCAGCGCCGGGGTTCATACGCAGAGCCTCCGTGAGGCGCTCTGAAAGAAGTTTTATCATCATTTAAACAACACAGTCAGTCAATCTGAATGTCTGTTTCTACCACTAAATTGAACATAATCACATAAAAAAAAACAACAACATAAATATCCACTAACAGTACCACACCTTGGATGAGGGGCAGATACAGATGATACTGGTCGAATTCTCCACTGAACATGGCAAACGCCTGGCGCTTCAGCAGCATGGGTTTCTGGTCTGCAGTAGCAAACAGTTTCAGGGAGCTACTCTGCATGCCTACAGCACAAAGAAATACAGCGTTGTAACAGAAAATAATAAAAAGAGAATGACATTTTGACTGCACTGGCTTGGAAACCGCCTTCCTGTCTGAACTGTACTCGTCCATCTTTGAATACTTGAGGAGGTTTAACTCTCTTCTCTTTTTAACGAACTGATTGTTTTAACTTCCTCCACAAGCTCTCTTCATCACCCTGTATCTGTTCCCTGACATCTCTGCACCGATGCTTCTCCGTTATCAGTATTTTATGATTTAGACATTAAAAGCACCAAAAAAAACCTTCTGTCACAGATTAGCTCTCCCCTTTAAATTACAACTGTATTAACAGTTTTTACATCATCACAAACACTTCCAATAGGCTGTACTCACTCATGAGGTCTTTAAACATGGTCTTCTCGTGAGTCAGCAGGTGGTCAATAATGGATTTCCAACTACAGAAAACACAGGGCAGTAAAGAAGAGGACATTAGACACCAATTTATTTATGTATTAAAATGAAACAAAATACTTTCTTTTTTTTGTTGTCATTTTACACCTGATATGCACTCTTTGCAATAATAGCTTTGGTTTCAGACTGTCATGTGTACGTAGCACAGAGAGGGTGTGGGTGTCGTAAAAAATTCAAAGAAATATCAAAACCCCTGATAACACACATCTGCAGAATTGAACAGAACTTTCTGTATGCTAAGTGAGAACACTTAATCCGTTAGAGTGGTCAATCAAAAGATATGAGATTTTCCTTTGTTTAGATCTGTGTTTCCGATAACATGGTAACCCTTTAGAAGTTTTACATGCCCATTTATTCGGATGTGCCTACTTCAAAGAAAACCATACGGGGGAGGAAATGTTAATTTCTTTGCTTTCTATGCTTAAATACAAGGCAACCAGAGGCCTCCGTTGGTCCTTTCTGCAGAAAGCCTAAAAAATCCTCAAAAGACTTCATTTTGCAGATTTCCATCACACCTTCAAGCCCAAATCCCAATGCTGTTTTGAGTTTCCTATTGTTTAAGAGTCATATGGATACTGACAAGAAAAGAGGACGAAGAACAACATTAACCTGTCTCTTAGCCGTGAGCCACGTCAGCTCCTGGATCTGTTTAACAAATGAACCACAACCAGACCCACTCTCTGACGCGCTCTCTTCTACTCTCCTGTCCGAGTGCAAGTCCTGTATGATTATATGATGTCATTACTATCCATTATATTATTATAATGGGGCGTTCCAAGCTGTATACTGTATAAACCTATATTTTGTATGAGTTATTAAGACTCTTCTGTATGTGTGTGTGTCTGTGTTGTTTAATAGTCCTGAAGTTCCTAGATGTAGAAGAATGGCAAATAATGTGTGTGTATTCAACAAACAAACATACTAACCTGGGAGCACAGGAGGCATCCATGGTGAAGAAGAGGGGGTCCATGAAGAGCTCAAAGACCTCTTTCTTCCAGGCCCTTTTGGTATAGGCATACCCACTCAGACTGCTCAGCAGCTGAGCACCAGCTTCAAAGCTAGGCATGTTGTAGGCACTGGAGGAGAAAAAAGCACAAGTTAGCGGACGTTCGTAAAGAGCAAATCTCTTAGCATAAAGACAGCCCTGCAACAGCAGTTACCTGTGGTTCTTCAGGTAGGGGAAAACATAGTACATGAGCCGAGAAATGAGGGGAACAGCTTTCTCCTTCTCGTCACTCCGGTATACCATGTCCAGAAGTGGTGCCAAGATCTATACAGTGAGGAGATGTGTTTAAACAATACAAACACACAATGATTCAATGACTCATTCACTCTTTCCATGAATTGAACCTAAAACAAAAAACCCTACCCCAGCCAGGAGTACAAGAGCTTGTACGCTGTAAACTGAGGGAGCCGAAGAGGAAACCATGGTGCTAGCTTGAGCCTTTGACTCTGACAAGGAGATGAGGAGACAAAGAAGAGTGAGTTCACTTGTGACTGTAACAAGCGTGTAATACATCCAAGTGGGCTCGGCATGTGCATATAAAGAATAACTGCTCAAAGAGATGAGTACCCCCAAACTACGTCAGGACAGACAGCATAGTTAAAAAGTCGTGTCCATCCATTGAATACTGAGCTAAAAGAGCGGCGGCTAGGAATGGCTAGGATGCATGTATAATGCCATTTTATAATTCTCACCGTCCACGTCTGCGTCATCAGGTTCGTCTGCTTCAGGGCACACCTGCGGCTGAACTTTGACCTCGAGGCTGCGGCTGAGCCAACTGGTCTGCTCCAAAGACGACCCGGCGATCCCACCCACTGCCTCGAGGATCCGCTGAGTCACCTCCTGCGCGGTAATGTCACCGTCAGTACCAGCACAGTGGGTCACTGCACTCGCTGCGCTGCTCGCCGTCCCAAATCATAGCTAGAGCAATATAACATGCATCATACCTGCAGATCTCTAGTGTCCTTCTTGTTGTCCAGGTTGGGGAGCCTATTGACGAAGTCATTGAGGATTCTGCAAGACAGAAACAGTTAATGAATATCATATTTTTACAAAAGGAAATTAAAACATTTACATGTACAAGAAGGCATGTTTTACAATTTGAACAATTACAACCAGCAGGCCAATCACTGTCAATGTCATAAAGTGAAGTGTGACTTTCTGACCAGGCTGCTGATTACAGACATTATTATGGACTGCTTTGGTGTGCATGCCCTGATACTGTCTGTGTAAGCATTGCCTAAGAGTGTTATATAAAAAAAATATATATAAAAAAAAATATAAAAAATATATGTTAAATATAAAAATACTAAAAGGTACTAATTAGAGTACAGAGTAAATACTGAATTATGTAAAAACTGACCCCAGCAGTAAGAAGTGCCCGGGCGGGGCCAGGTTGAGCTGAACAGACTCCCGTAACAGACTGAGGAGAGAAGCCACGTTTTCCTGCAGAGCCTGAGCTGAAATACTAGATACAGAAACAGAGAGCATTAAAAAAGTGAGCACTTGCATAATGGTGTTATTAAACCTTCCTTGTACTTCCTACTTACCCCTGGATATAGGCATAGCTGAACTGTAACAAGGGGATATCTACCAGGGTTGACTTCTGATGGAGAGAAAAGCAAAACATTTTACATAAATGAGTGAAAATTCACTTCAGAAACGTACACAACACAGGTTTTGAGCATCCGCGCATGTATGGATGTTTGTGTACCTGTTCTCCTTTGATCTGATGTGGTTTTTTCACCACCTCCTTGACCAACTGCAGGATGGTATCTGTGTGCCAGGTGTTCAGTGATTTCACCAGATCCACAATGGTTAGACGAGACTCGCTGGAAACGGGTAAAACCTAAAAGAAGAAAAGGGGCGTGATGAGGACAACAAGAACTCTACAGGCTTTCAGTGAGATAGATGTGACGGTGTCCTTTCTTCGTTTCTAGACAAACTGCAGTACTTACTCTGTTTCTGTGTCTCCTTTTACTCTTTCGGTTGCTCCACACTATTCCCAGTGAAGCCAAGAGCTGAACCCCATACTGTCCTGTCAGAGGGACCAGGAACTCCAGTATCCGCTGCCGTAAGATCTGAACATGCAAACATGTGAGTGGAGGAAAACTTTCATGGATGAAAATACGTAAGCACATTACAGCATCAACAAACACGAGCACAAATGACACAGGTCTGTCATTGATTACATCTCTGTTGGTATTAAAACATGCATCTATATAACACAAACCTTGGTGCTTTTAAAGTAGACTGAGGTAGAGGTGTGTCTGCTGCTCTGGGCAGAGTCAGATGCTCGCCGCTGGAACTCTTCCCTCTTGACCACCCCCCATAACATCGCCATACTACTGAGCATGTGCGGCAGTGCCTCGATCACCGCGTTACGTGCGTTACGGACATCCACAGGATCGCAGGCGACGAAGGACTGACAAGAGAGAGAGGAACATGGCCATTTACGTTCTCCTAGATGTAACAGGTACATATCTGTGTGTGTGTGTGTGTGCGCTTCATGCCTCACCCTCTTGTTGTCCAGTACACAATAGTGGGTAATGGTGGTCAGGCCTTCTAGCAGAGTCAGAGGGTAGTCAGGGGCGATGTTTTCCCTCCTCCCACTCATGCTGATCAAAAGACAGAAAAATGCTTCAAGGGACAAACTTAAAGCTGTCAAATCGTCAGTGAACAAAACTATGTAAAAATGCGAGCCAGTGTTTTCAGTGGTGCTCAGCCTACCTCTGATTTGTTTTTCCTCCATCGTGCTCATAAAGCTTGACCAGGTCGTCCAAGTTCTTGCAGATCTGACTGATGAGTGGAGCCACAATGATGCCTAATGAACGACCCAAGTATGGCAGAGAGGAGCACAGCAGTGACACCCAGTGGGGGTGCATGGTGTAGCCGTACTGCGGCTGCAGAGCCCTGGCCGCAGCAGAAACAAACATTCCTTGGGCCGTGATGGGGTGGCTTTGGACGTACTGGGCTGCCTTGATGGACTGCTGAAAGAGAACCGCAGTCTGCCACTCACGAGCAAGGGGAGTGCTGGCAGTTGGGGATTCGCGAGGGTCCCCGGGCTGGCCAGATGCTCCACCTGACCCAGCGGCCGAGACAGCACCACCAGGCCAAACGTGGTACTCCAGGACTATGAGAGCCTGGAGGAGTTTCAGTAATTCCATTTGTAAGGGGTACTGTTCCTGTCCCCCTCCTGCTCCATGATTCACCAGACTCTCCTCTGACAGGCCTCCCTGCTCATCCAGCACCTCCACACCCTTGGGTGGTCCCTTGTCCGTTCCCCTCTGGCTGACATACATGGATGCAGAAAGCGTTAGTAGAGCATACTGCTGCACTTTGCATGCTGAGAGGAGTCTGCGAATGGGCTCCAGACCTTTGTCCTCTTGTACCCGTGCCATGCAGTCAAGCTGGTTCACCATCCGGGTCAGCACCTCCACACTCTTCACCTGAACCTCCCTGTTCCCCTGCAGGTCAAGAGGGCCCAGGCTCAGATAGGAAGGGTAATGAGAGCGCAGAAATCGCAGACACAAGGACACCAGCAGTTCAATGAGCAGCGACGGGGGCACAGAGGCGCAGGAGGAAGGGGAAAGCAGGCAGCCGTGGAAGCCCTGACCGTCCTGAGCCTGTTGGTGGCGCTGCAGGAGGTTGGACACCAAATTTAAATGTGCAGCAGAGCTTGTGTCCAGAGCGGTGAAACAGAGGGAATCCACTAGAGGGCACTCAGCGCTGCTCCTCAGCAGGCTGTCTAGCAGTGCCAAGCCTTGGAGCAGATGGCGCCAGCCGCCCGCCACGGGATACAGCAGCACATGGCGGAACAGAGAGTCGATGGCCTCTCTCTTCTCACGCTCCTGTTTCAACAGGCGAGACCTGGCCATTGCCTCCAGCTCTAAATCGTCCTCATCCTCACTTGACAGTGAATCGGATGCCTGCGTGTGCTCGGACTCGGCCCTCTGCAGGCCGTTGACCACACCTCCTTCCTCAATGATGTGGTAGAGTACAGAGCCAGAGCTCGAGTTCTCCGTGGATACCTGGGCACCACTGGTGTCAGCTGACTCAGTGTGCTCACTCTCCTCCTCCTCCTCCTCCTCCTCCTCCTGCTCTCTATCCTTCTCCTCTTCTGTCTCTTCACTCTCACTCCTAGATACCACTAAAGTGTCCTGTGATTTTGACTCTGGGCCACTGTCTAACTCTGCCCACAGGGATTCTCGGTCCACAATGTTCATGAGATTCAAGGTTGTGACCTCTGTTGCCATGGCATCTGCAGACGTCCCAGACGTTTTGGTGGAGCTTCGACTTCTGTTGCTTAGAACCTTCAGGTTACCTTTAAGAAACAAAACAAAAACACACATATAGCCAAACCAAAGAAGTTTATCCAATAGAAATTGTATTTACTTACACAACATACTGTATCCAACACATGCTGACAAATGCACTAACCAGCAGTGAGATTTTGTTTGATGTTCTGAATGGAGCAGCGCTGAGTGGATGGGTGAAGCAGCAACAACAGAATTGGCTCCAGGATCCGAATCACGTCATGGAGGGAAAGAGCCCTGACCAGCCAGCACTGAGCTGCTGCACTTATTGAGCCATCTGTGCAGCTCAGACTGTCCACCACGACACACAGAGAGCTGCGAGAGACACATTTCAACAGTCAAACAGATTTTGAGGATGTGCAACACATATTTTGAGGATGTACGCTATATAAGATGGTTGCTGAGACAGAATATACAGTATTTAAGAATTACACAGTGACTGTGATCTACATAAAAAACACATCCTTCATTTGTCTTAACTGCGCACCACTTTTAATCAATGTACTAACCGGTCAAAGGAGCGATTGAGAGACATCGTCCTGTTGGTCTGGATCTCCCGGGTCAGGTGCCATAGAACTGTGAAGCGGTGTAGTGCTTCCAGCCTAACAGCCTGGGGAAGACAAACATTTTGTTTGTGCGTCCCAGTTGAACTGACACATCTAGAAAATGCTGGGAGGAAATGTAAGTGTGTAAACAAACTGGGGTTCAGTGTGTGTGCAGGTATGTTCACCTTGTCTTTGTGCAACAGTGCCTGGCAGATGATGTCTTCACAGATGGATGCTGATGGAGCCAAACAGTGAAGCCTGTAGAAGAGCTCCACACAGGAAATGTGCTGCTCTCTCCGCTCTGTGTCCAGCTGGCTCCACAGCACCTGGGACACCCTCTGGGTCACAGCAAAGACACCTCAAAATTTTAAAACACCACATTTATACTGAAGCTTTAAGTTGTTTTAAGCATTTTCTCTTTTATAACCTAACCTGATAGAAATCTGTGCCCTCCTCTATGGCACGAAGCAGAGCAGGGTAGATGGGTGGCACAGTGACCATCTGCAGCTGCCCACTCAGAGGGTTGTGTTCAGATGTTTGGTAGCGTCTTTGCTTGTCCTGGATGACCAGTGCTAAGGACTGGGAGTGGTTGATGAGTTCCAACAGGGAAGCCACTGCAGTGTGCTGGATGTTGTAGTCCCTGGACAGGCAGCACAGGGTCATCAAGGACCTCACCCACACTGGCAGGGTGTCCATGTCACTGCCTATGGAAAACAAAAACATTTGAATTACATATTTGTGGAATATTTGTATAGACTTAGCTGAAGGATTTTAGTCCAACTGTGTGCTGACCTGTGTGACCAAACATGTCTCTGTGGAGAGCCAGAGTTTCCTCTTCACTTAGGTAGACAGGGAAGGTGGTGCACTCCAGCAGCAGGTGGCAGGTGGCAGTGAAGGCCTGTCGACAGTCCTCTGAGATCTCTGCCCTGCTCCGGGGCATGTAGCAAGCCGCCCAGTCCAGACACCCTAAATGGCCACGATCCTTTTTCTTCTCGGCGGGGGCTGCTGAGAGCAAGGCGTCAGATGTAGGGCTGTGTTTAAGTTTGTTTGAAGTAAACAGTTCAGTCAGTTTGTCTTTGATTTCCTGTCCCGCTATGCCCAGCAACAAAATCTTCTGATCTGCACAGGCAGCAGTTAGGTCAGGCTGGGGTTCTTCCTCTGGTTCCCTGACATCCTCCACTTGCACTAGCAGGTATCTGAAACACAGTAGGAGTGAAAATATTTAGAAATCACAGTTAATAAAAGAGGTCCATGTAGGTTAGCGCTAATTTGATAATGGCTTGGTTATTTACCTTGTGGTTATGTATGCCAGTATGTCCTGTAGAGACTTGGTCATGGTGTCTATACTTCCTCCCCTCCTCCATACTCCCTCGCTTTCTTTGCCAACTCCATTTCCCTCGGCTGCTGGCTCCATCCCTGGAGGGAGGTGCTGCTCCGACGGTGAGGCGCTGATGCCCAATCCGCTGTCTTCAGACCTGAGTGTTGGGTAAGCACCATTTGCAGGCTCTGCCTCCTCTCCTCCATCTCCGTTCATCTCTTCATCTCCGTGCCGACCATTGACCTGACCATCACCACCATCTTTCTTTTCCTCGTTCTCTGTATCCTACATAGAGTATAATTTATATTATGAAGCACAGTCAAACATCGAAAATATCATTTTTTTTTAAACACACACATTAGAACAGACTGTAAAATGCCCAACCTGAGACTTTTTGCTTTCCTCCTCCGGTGACTGTAACTCCATGTCCTCTGTGTGTGCCCCTGCCTCAACGTCCATATAAGCCACAGGCATCTGGATCTTACTCAGGACCTTGAAGCAGGCACGTAGACCCTGTGTGACATCTTCCAGGCTGACAGAGTCCATGTGGGTGTGCAGGGTCTGCAGCATGGTGCCCAGCATCTCGGGGAGTAGCTGGGACTGGATGTCAGCATGGAGCTCCTGCGGGGGAAAAAACAGACATGTAAAACATACTGTGTATAGACATTTCTTTAGGTGTTTGTATTTTGTATGAGTCAGACTTGAGTCAACTTGTGTTGGGTATTAGTAATAATCAATATTTGTTTATACCCAACTGTTACAGAATCCCAGAGGGATGCAAAAAAAAAACACACACCAAAGAAAAGCTTACTATTGTTCTCTACTTTGTTAAAATAATACCAATTTGCTCTCAACGTTTGCAGTATTTGCTGATTTTTGCCAAAATGTCAAACCCCTGGTTTTCTGGCAAATCTACATTATTGGTCTGTCTAAAAGAAGACGCCCCTTCCAGTGTGAGGTCCACTGCATCAATTCAGTTTCACAAGGGAGGAAAGTAATAGTGTCCAGGTGTGTGAGGTGTTTACCAGAGGAAGAACGTCAAGTAGGAAAATGATGAGATTGGAAATTTCTGGGACAGACGGAGAACAGTGACTACGGTCCTGCAGAGGCGGCATTGGTGGGTCATCTTTGCCACTATAGAAAAAAGAAACAGAAATAAAAAACTGTGATCCTTTTTGGTTGATATTTGAAGGTATACAATGAGAGTCCGCACACATGTTGTATATGTTCTTGGCAATTTTTATTTTGCACAGGAACAATTTATTGAATTTGTCACTGTTGTAATGCTGTGATACTGTACACTGTGTAAATGCTGACTTTTCCACATGATCTTGATTTTTTTCTGAGTTGATGACATGTTTAGTCAACATCTGATGCGTTTTAAGAGTTTCACATGCAGAATCATCCCCCTTTATGATTACGGATTCAGTTTCACCGTCATCCCCGCCTTACCTGACAGATGTGCAGAAGCGCCGGGTCATGTACTCCCACAGGTATTCATTATTAATAGAGATCACGAGCATGTTCACTGTCTTTATGATCTCTGATGCATTCTTATTCTCTTTTATCTTACTGTTTAAGAAAACATAAAAGAAAAAAAACTGTTAGTTTCTGTCTTCCATATATCGTTGCAATTTTGTCACATGTATTCAACAGTGAACATCCTTGCATCTGTCCCACCATCTGTCTCTCTCACCTGGCTAGCTGGTTGCCTGAGAGCCTCGAGCTGGTGATGGTTTCCTCGCCCAGCCTCTCTTCGCAGTAGCTGTAGAAGGCTCGGACCACCTCCAACAACACACTGCTCAAGACCACTGGGCCTGTGCAGAAACATTGTCATTATCACAGTAAAACATGCTTAGGGTAAAGTTGAGATGTTAATAAAAAGTAGTGGATCAGGTAATTCAGCATCTTGACGTGTTTGTGTACTGTACAGCTCAGTGCCGACCTACCTATCTCCTGTTTATCCAGCAGACTGATGATGATGCGAAAGGGCCTGAGGAATCCAGTCACATTGTCTGGGTCGCTCCTGTGTTTGAGGAGGTTAATCAGAGCCTGAAGTAAAAGAAACAAAGAGATGAGAAGAAGTGGTGACAAACAAGTGACAAACATACATTTGTAAACATACATTGGTACGCAAACAGACACACCTGACAAACATGTGACATTAATTTTCTATTACCATGACAACAAGATAAGTTACTGCTCCTGGTTAAGAAGCAGTCCCGCACATTAACACATCGTTTTCACATTTTCACATTCACAAAATTACATTTTGTTACCATGGGACAGAGCTGGAACAGCTGTATCCCCTGTTTTTAGTCTTTATGCTAAGCTCAGCTTATGTGCAACTGGGTGTAGCTTCATAATTAGCATACAGACATGAGTGGTATTAATTTTCTATCCAACTCTCAGCAAGACAGGGAACAACAATAATTCTCAAAATGTTGAACTCTTAAACAACACATCTGTATGCTACCGTGAGTGAGTTACCTGCACGAGGAAATCTCTAGAGTAGGTGTTGAAGTAGAAGGATGTATGTTCCTCTATGGTAGTGGAGAGGGTGGGATGTGGCATCACCATTCCTCCTTTTATGTCTGTCCCTGAAAACACATACACAGAGGCAAACAATACTGAGTTCACTGAGAAACCAAGTAGATAATTCATTACTGAAGTGTATTTTAATAATCAGCACCTAGGAGCCAGGCGTAGAGGCGTCTGTTCAGGGACATGTCTCTGCGGAGTAGCGTAAGTGAGGCTGCAGACACCAATGTGATCATGTCTTCGACAGTCATAGCAATACTGTCCTCCGTTGAGTTCTAACCCAACAACACACAGAGTGTTACACGGTAACTCCACTTTTTTGTTATGATTGACAAGTAATTTCAGCAGTAGAAATTGGAAAACACTTGACTTAAATCCTTGAGAACCAAAGATGCCGTCCATAAAAACAGGAAGTGAGTGTGTTTATGTGTGCACCTACCAGGCATGTGGCAATGGAGAAAAAGCAGAGCAGGATTTCAAGGGTGTTCCTCTGCACCAGGACATTTGAATCTTGCAGAGAAAGACACACCGACTTCACCTGAAGTCGTACAGAAACAGAGAAGCTCAGAAGTTCTGATATTTGTCAAGAGCTGGTGATGGAGCAGACTGTAGAACTAAACTGAAACATGACTGAAATATACCCACACTACAAAAAATATCCCCATAGATCCCCCACCATAAATCTTCATTATTTGGTGCTTCACACCACACGTGTGCAGCAAGACAAACGCAGACACTCACCACCAGTCGGTGGTCGTAGCCTAGCATGTGTGTTTGCTGGTGCAGGGACACCATGCGGTCAAAATGTGTGACTATGAAGACAGAGGCAGGTAGTCGCACTGTGGAGCTGACCAGCATGCTGCCCCACAGGGCGCCATAGAAGACCTGCTGACCCACCAGCAGTGACAACTTGAGCAGCAACGCATCAGTCCTGGACAGAGAGAGAGAGAGGGCAAAATGGAGATGACTCATTGACATGTGTTCAACCATACATCCACTAATACTTAAGCAAAAGCACCTAGAGCAAGTCTATGTCAGTATATTAGCTGCTCACTCTCTTACGGACACGTCTCTAGAAAGCTGTAAATCCAAACTCAGCTGTGACTTCTTAACGCATTTTGGGTGATACTTTGATACCAAGCTGTGGCCTCCTGTTTGCAGTAAATGCACTTCTGTGTAACATTAGTGTGACATAAACAGTGAAAGTTGACAGATCATAGAGAAACTCAAACATGAAATGTTTACATGTTCGAGTAAGCAAAGAGAACAGGGAAAAGTGCGATACAATTCGCTCTACTGCTCTGTGTTGGTATAGGTAAAAATAACGAGAATTTAGTTCCTAGACTAGAATACCAATAGTTAATGCTTCTCTCCTGTTCACCCCAGTGGCAACACAACAGCTGAACCCCCCTGCACCTCAAAAAGAGAATTCATCTTAAAAAAAGATCTTTGAAGTATGTTAAATAAGCAATATTTATATATTGCTGCACTACTGGTAAATGATTGATATGAAAAAGGCTGCCAACAAATCCCTTGAGAAAAACAAAACTGTCCGTTTCTTACTTTGCTACTTCTTCTCTCTGTCTGTGGCGCTCAGCCCGAAGCCCATTTGTTCCTTCTGTATCAAATCAATACTTTCATTAAAGACCAAGCAGTTTCCTACTTAACAGCTGGGCACTGTAATTTTCAGCAAACCTTTATAAAACAGTAACAGTCTATTTACAGAGTAAATAGTATAATTTTTGGGGACTATTTTCAGCTGAGGATTAAAACACATTCTGTAATCTAGTGAGTGTCAGCAGGGTGGTGTATGTGGTGCGTTTTTTATTGTTTTTTGAGAACAATAGAAGCTCTACGGCACAGAGGAAGAAGATACGGGATTGGGATTTGTTGACAATAAGAAAAATGTAGAATATTGTCAGACTCGGATTCGGATCATTTAAAACAGTATGCGCCATGTACCTGTCGTAAACGTCCAGTCCTTCCTCCAGGCCCGGCAGTAGTCCTGTTATGAAAGCCTGAAGACTGGGCAGCAAAGCCCTCTGCAGCGGGAGATAGTAACGCTCATACAGTGTCAGCAACGCAGGCTTCACCGCCATGGCTGCATGGCCCAACAGCGGGAACAGTCCTGAGCTGAAAACCAGCGAGACAAGTCATGCTATAAAAGCTGCACACATAATCAGGACAGCTCTCTTCGTGAAGCAGTAAAAGACTTAGGCCAGTTTTTTGTTACCTGTAAATGAACAGATCCTTGGCCAGCCATTTTGTCCCGATGATTTTGAAAATGACCTCGTAGGTCTCCAGAGCCTTGAGGTGCACTCCGCTTGGCAAAGCCGGGTGCAGGCACTGGGCGAGACGCTTCCCTATGAT
Organism: Nannoperca obscura; assembly: GCA_036024295.1. Taxonomy (NCBI): domain Eukaryota; kingdom Metazoa; phylum Chordata; class Actinopteri; order Centrarchiformes; family Percichthyidae; genus Nannoperca; species Nannoperca obscura. The sequence goes on along the minus strand of JAVQJL010053146.1, from coordinate 2,323 downwards.
CAGCCTCTTGGGCAAGAGGGAGTAGCGGAGGTTACTCTGCAGGGCCTGAAAGAAAAGACAGAAAAAAACTGGTTGACCATTAACCAATAAGTTAACATGTTAAGTGAAAGTTTTTGTATTTTGCAAAATAATCAATAAACCCCCACAGGCACATTGGAAGAGTATGGTTTTTGTGCATATTTTCGTACTACAGTTTCATGTTTAACAGATGAACATTTTCTTTCCCTCACATTCCCCGTGTACTTTAAGGAATTTCTGTCCATCAACACACACACACACACACACACACAGACATCTGAGTGGAAATAAAAACGGCACATTTATTGCCCAAAATAAAAATGCCAGAAGACCTGAGCAACAAGGTTGTATAACACAGAGCGAGAGAGTCACACTAAGAAACAAGAACTCGCCCCTAAATACAGAGAAGTGAAACACACAGCAGCTGTGGAGTAGAAACCCCCACAGTATCGACACCAAAAAAGACCAACATACAGTACCAGTCAAAAGTTTGGACACACTTTCCCATTCACTTGAATGGGAAAGTGTGTACTGTAGTTGTATACAATGAGCACAAACACATCCGAGATATCCAGACAAAGATATTAGAAGTTATAGTATTTCTATGGCATCCAGTCCACTCTGTGCATCATACTGTACCTTATTGAGCTTGCCCAGTGAAGAGATGAGATCTGCCCACTCACTCGAAGACTCAAAGTTTCGCAGCGCCTTCTCAATGACCGTCCCGTAGCTACGGTAGCGGTAGTCATTCTGCAGTTCTAACTCCTCAGGATCCATGATGCATTAGTCTGATCCCAGCATGCTCAGCACAACACTTCTGGAAAAGAGGCGAGACAGACGAGAGGTTCTGAGGACAGAGGCGGTGCATTTATCAAACTCACACGAGCAATCAGTTCCGCAACAGCATCGGTCTGCCTGCAACCTGTTGGACAGCCCTCTGCCTCGGAGGCTCGTTTATAGAAAATGAAATTAGCCAATTAGATCCGTTTACTGATATGCACAAGCTCCAAGGCTACGGAGACAAATGTCCTCATTCATGACTGCTCAGTGTTTGTCTGACTGACCTATCTCTCAGTCTGCGGAGGGACGAGTCTATCTGACACAAACTGTGCGGTCTCGCGTGCACTTTCAGAGAAAAACAACTTATGAACTCGGCACAAACACACAGAGGGATACTGTTTGTTTTTCTCTTGTTTACCCTGTGAAATTTAAAGCAGCATTAATATGTTTGATTTGGTCTCCCCGGGAGCAAAACTGTGTCAACATTTGACATATAATCATCTTACAGTGTTACGTACGCAACGAGCAAGTAAAGAACATTAGCCTGCATTTGGAGTCGTGTTTCTGGCCCCCTAATGAATTTCCGTCCAATATTCACTCTCCTTTTATCTCTGTTTTTGGTCTCCAACAACTCTTGAGGGAAATGTCTGGCACTTAAGCAGATAAATGCTAGCATAAGCTAACTTTGTCTGCGGGTTGGTGCTGGGCAGCTAGCATACAGCCTTTTCTTTGAAAACTGCTGTTTGCTTGGTCCAGCAATGATCTCAAAAGTTGATTAGAGCAGTGAGACTGAGCCAAACGGCAAAGCTGCAGGCCATAAAACCAACACAAATGACCTGAAAGATGCTAAAAAGCTCTGCAGAGCGGAGGGGAAATACAGAATCGGGTGATATTTCTCCGTAGGCTCGTCAATACGGCCAGCCACTTTTACATTTAATGTAGTATTTTGATCCTTTGTTTATATTAATATTGATCAGGGCAGCTTTAAAAAGGTCCAGAGGAAAAATTTAAAGGGGAAACGAATCTCCTATTGGGCTACACAGGCCAAACTAAAATATATAAATATACTGTGTGACCTAGAGCCATTTTCTTGCTTTCAAGCACATTGTAAAGGCGGTGGTGTGTGTGTATGTGTGTGTGTGCACGTGTAGTGTATTTATAAAAAGCTAAACGGAGTGATGAGTGGGGGAGTAGGAGGGCAGGATTAGAGGAGCACAGACATCTGGACTCCCTGTGCCTGAGCTCTGAGAGGGGCTTTACCATCGTGGACAAACCCAACAACACGTGCTCAGCGCGACTCAGTATTAGTGGTGAAGCCATCAGCTTATTGACAGAAAAATAATCAATGAAAATCCAATTACCGATATATTTTTTGAGTCATTTATGATATATATATAGATATATCTATATATCTATCGATATATCTATATCTATATATCTATAGATATAGATATATCTATATCTATATATATATATCTATAGATATATCTATATCTATATATCTATAGATATATCTATATAGATA
>JAVQJL010053144.1:0-13994 GCA_036024295.1 Nannoperca obscura | reverse complement strand
GAACCAGCTCCCCACATCTATCAGAGAAACAACCTGTCTGACCACTTTCAAGAAAAGACTAAAGACTAATTTGTTCCAGGAATACAATAGCACTTAAATGACAAATTGTTTCTATAAGTATAGCATAAATGCACAATACCATAGTGGAATGATATTGCTAGTTTGATGATATTGCTAGTTTGGATGTATTGTATTTGATAATGTACTAAGATCATTGGTTCTTTGATTTAATGCTCTTTGATTCTGTCATTGGCAGCGATGTACCTGCTTATGGCAATATACTGAAGCCAACAATGTTGAAAAATGATCTTAATTAATTAGGACTGCAGTATGTGTCAGCTTTATTATTCAAACTTTAAATGCACCAAGCCTCAATATCCGTCCAAGGGATTAAAAAAATATGTTAATAAAGCCTTTGAACAATTAAGATTAGAAATAACAAAAGTATGACCAAATCATTACTGCACATTCTCTCTTTTTCTCTCTCTCTCTCTCTCACACACAATTTAACACCGTATTTGTCTTATGTAACCATCAAGTCAGGTTAATTAAATATAACACAGAGCATCCCCTGTTAATAAAGATTAACCATTGAGAGATGTTATTACATTCGTTTTCTTCTGAAGAGGGAGCACAGTAGTTCAAGTGTGATTAAAATGTAATCAGCTTGAAAAGTTCAAGATTTTATATCACAGCAAAATGACACAAGGTAAACAGCTCTGCACCCAAAGGACCCTAAAATGCATAAAGAAATGCTAAATCTCTTAAAATCTCTCTCATTAAATTATGATGTACTGATGCCTCTCTAAGGATAAGAGCAGCCATATCTGAAAATAACGTTATTAATGAGGGCAATTTAACAACCCTTAGCATAATCCAAATTACTTTAAAGCAGTGTTCATTAGATTTTTTGGCTAATTGCAAGCAGCGGAACTACCTGTCGCTAAACACACATTATCATTGTATAAAGCTCCCATGGTGAACGTTAGCTAACTGCCTACTTACACACCCAACAGACACAAAGCAACATTAGCATTCATATGGTCGTGTTTCTGGCCACCCGACAAAGGTAATTGCAATATTCACTCTCCTTTTATCTCTGGTCTGGTCTTCACCAACTCCTTGGGATTAATACTTGTTTTTTTAACAGCTAAATGCTCCACTATGTTCACTAGCTAGTCACTAACTTTGTCTGTCTGCTGTTTGTTGCTGGGCAGGTAGCATACAGTGGGTTTTTAGAGTTTTGGGGGCTAAAAACAGCTGCCTGCTGTGGCTGGGTTGGTGGGAGCTATGAGAGTGTACCAAAACTGTGACGTTGGAGGTAGAAATGTCAGTGTTTAAGATAGTGGCAAGCTAAGTTGCTGTCTGGCAGCTGTCCAGTTTAGCTAGCTATCCAGACATGCTAATGCCAACTAAACCAGCTAAAAGCCACTCATTCAGGCAGGGGAGCTGTATGTTAGACAGTGGAGATCACTGCTAATGCTGTGGACAAGTAGAACTTTCCAACAACATCAAAAACAAAAAGTATAAACTTTCTAAACAACATTCCCCCTTTTTGGTTAGAAATCCAATTTACTGGAGAAAGCCAAACGATTCCCAGGGCTGGTAAATTGGTAAGCTGGTGTTTTGGACTACATACAGTGAACAAATAGTTTTTAACTCACCACAGTCATGTAGCTAGTGTAATATCTAAGATCTTATATAAAACCAATAAGACTGTCAAGAAATCAATCTAACCTATTTTTCAGCTATTTGCTGTTGAAGGCTACAGTCCTTTTTGATGGTACATCTCTTAAGTGCTGTATCTGCCCAGGATGTTCAATGACATAGAATACATGTCCTGCAATGAAGTCTGGAAGTTGAACATTGCAAATAAAATGTTGTTTTTTAATGATTAATAAACTATTGATTGTTAACACGTCCAATAATCCATTTAAAATTAAATTCAGTGATATGTGCATGCCTAGTTAAGCTATAAAACCAAAACAATGAGCTGAAAGACACTAAAACACTGCAACAACGTTCACGTAACACGTGAACTATCGTAAAATATCAATCAATCGCACAACTTTAAATATGTTTGTTCTTTTGCAAGATTGTGCTCAGGTCCATGTTGCACCAGCAACTGCTTCAAAAAAGGTTTAAGCATCATAAAAAAATAAAAACGACCAGACCCACATGAACCTGTCAATGATCAAGTCTAGATAAGTCAGTATAAAGAACTTGGCTGGTTAAAGCACTGAGTCTGGTCAGTCTGGTAAGGGTTTTCTGATCCTTTCAGCATATTATACGGTTCAAAAATGAAGCTGTGTGTGTGGTGCTTTTCTGAATATAACCTTTGAATCTTTTTGAATCACATTACACATTTGCATGAGATGTTATCAAATCCCTATGACACTTCCTGTGAAGACATTGCTACAATAAACTTAAAATGAACTTAAACACCATCTAGACAAGTGGTTATACCATATTTAATCAGAATAACAAAGAACAAGACCCTGGTTTATTTTTGTGCAGATTTCAACATGGAAGTGGCATTTCTATATACTTCTATATAATCACACATACACAGCCAGCCATGAGATTTGTGACAATTCTAAAGCTAGTGACTTTAAGAAATGAATTAGCATTTGCCACAAACGCATTGATTGTCAAGGGCTTATAATGGCTTAGCTCTGTAGAGAAATATTGGTACGAAAAACCTCACAACTTCCTTTTAATGGCATAGCTGAGTGCGCTGGTGGTTAGGCCAGAACAATCACACAAAGCACAGTACACACGTAGTTACAAAACCTTTCTGAAACTCCCCATAGATTAAACAAAGGGACACAATTATATAGCCAGTGGCTGTGTATTGAGTTTAGCGAGAAATGCTGATATCCACTGAGGACTCCAATGTTTGCTGGATGTTAGGGAGGTGTCACGAGGATTCTGTGTGGCTGAATGCGAGGCCTTGCAGCCAGTTTCACTCTTGAATGTTACACAATCACAAAAGCTGAGATCCTGCAAGGACTTGCAAGAAAAGACTGTTGCATAATAGAGTGTGAGAGAGGGAAAGACGGGGGGGGGGGGTCGGATACAAGGCTGTAATTACAACTCCACAGCTGTACTTTTTACATGTAATAGAAAAATAAAAAACACACATTTGTTTGCCTGGCCTTTACTTTTTCCTCACACATTACCCCTGTTATTTAGAAAGAGATAGGCAAGTGTTGGAAAACATGCAGTGAGAGAAATTGACAAATTCAATCGCCCTTCCCAGTTTAACACATATAAATTGTTGTTAATTGGCAGGTATGTCTGAGTACATCTCTTGAAACACTTCTGTCTGCCTTTTACATATATCACTAGGATAGAAAAAGCTCTTATGATGGCCAGCACCCTGGAAGAACCCATTACCACTCAAAGCAGAGTGTGCCTCACAATTATCTGTGCGTCTGAGCTGTCCATTACCTGAGGCCATTTCAAATCCACATGCTCATAAGCCGCTAATGTTTTTACATGGCTTCAACGCGGATAAGGAAAGGAGCTCATTAGTTTTAAAAAGCCCTGCAATTTAACATTTAAACACACCTCCTACCATATGTCTTCTGCTTGCAGCACCTACTGGATTACTTTAGCCCTATATCATATCACTTTCACACCTGAATGATGAAATGGGGTTCATCAAAAAAGAAAAAATATATATATATTTTCCCCCTGAGAGAATAACTGGTGCTTTTACACGATGCTCCCATAGCAGCATTGTGGACCGGACAGATTACAGTACTGCTAGAGGAATCGTACCTGTAATGAAAATATCCTCTAGGATATTGCAAATTTGGTTCAGGTAACATTTTATCAACCGGTAAAGACAATCTTTCTTTTTTTCAGTGAGAATCGAGGTTGAACGGCTATTTATTTCTCTGACCGTAGGCCTGTGAAGATGAAAGGGATATTACCTTGCTGCAACATAAATCTCCCTCTCAGGATCAGATGAGCTTTTTATAGTGCTGACAAAAAGGCAGAATGGATTCCTCTACACCAACCACAGCAATAAAACTCTTTGGAACAATCTAGTTTGGAAACAACAACAACATTTAGCACAATGAGACTTGCTTTATCAACCCGCAGTAAATATGTTCTAGCTTTCATTTTGGAGGAGCAATTTATGAACAAAGCCATAACAATATTGTGCAAATGGATTTCACACCACCATGATAGTGATGTCTAAGGGATACTTCCTCAAACTAAGGGTTGGTGAGCATGAAACCTACTTTTATAGGACTGTGATTTACCAAAAAGATGATGTACTAAGCCGGTAGAGTAGAATAAAAAGTCACATTTTCCCACAAAAAGGCACAGATGAAGATAAAAAAAGAACTTCATGGTGATGAGATTTTGTTCTTTTGGGATTTAAGAGGGATTTAGGTCAGTGCCTCTCCTAAGACAGGAGCCATCTGAGTGCTGACCACACAGGAACTGAAGCAGAAAAACATTGTGGACAGTCAAAAATTGTATCATATTATCATAGATGTATGCATCCTGTCTGGTGATCAACCCACAGATTTACTGTTGCTGTAATGAAGTTCAAATATAGGCCAGTGTCATACGATTTCTGGTAGTCTAAACAGCTTCTTTCTAGATCTGTCCCAGCAGCGCAACAGTGTTCAACCATCATACAGGAAAAAACCCAAAGCTAGATGAGGCACCACTTTATGTGCCTGAAGCAAAGTGATTCTCAGACTCTCAGGGAACTGTAGGGAATTCCTGCCGGATGTCTGTGGAAGCAGAAAGCAGAACTTGATGTGCTAAGGGGAGGGAAAGGTGACACAAAGGTAAATCACAACACAATATGGAGTGGGCTTCACATCACAGGTATACAAAAAGCATCCAAGAGTGGAAATGTCCCAATTTACTTTCCAAAGTCTTATTGATAAACGTAGCAGTAATCCAACCTACAGCAGCCACTTTGTGAAAGTTTTGAAAGACCCTCAAGATGCAAGAAGTAAATATTCTAAAGAATGGATGGAAATGTCCTCTCACAACTGAGTCATTCACACACACATTGACAAAGTTCTATTTCCCTGATTTTAGTCCGATCAGCATGTTCAATCAGAATCACGTCTTCCTACAGTGACGTACTCATCTATGGTATGCATATTTGATTTAATAAAAAGCCTGCATGGCATAACGCTGCACAGCATGCTGACAAACCCATTTCTCAGTCTCCCATGGAACACGTGTATGTCTGTCTGCCATTGCCTGGTTCCTTTGTTTCGCTTTAAGTTTGCTCTTGTGCACGCAAGACAACAGCTTCTTTTAACCCTGTGGCTGCCCTCAGGGAGGGCATCAAGTTATACTTTAGGGAGAGTCAATTACATAATAAATAAGGAACGCCTGTGTTCATTTGTGGTGGGGAGGAGAGGGGACACAAGAGAGAGTGATGAGATGGAAAATAGTGACTTACACACTGCCAGTGAAAGCACTCTACTCTAGACAAGAGATTTGAGGTCAAAGGTCAACATCTGTCCCTGAGGGAGGGCCTGTGCTTGTACAGTGATGAGTGCATGCTGCAGGAAGCCTGACATCCAGCCTGGTTGGTTTTCTTCTCACTTCCTTTTTCAGCCTCGACTTGTTTTTTCTATGAGGATGCCAGAACGAACCTATTTCATGTTCAAGGTGAAAGAGCAACTCTTGCCGTGAAAAGCATTTGGACGATGGTATCTTTTTTTCCAAGTCTATATCAAAACCACAAACACAAAAGTATGAGGAAGTGATTAGATTATGTCATTATCTGCTCAAACATAACTTGCTATCATTAGCATGTCCAGCTAACTAGCTTACGACCTACAACTACAGAGCGCTACTTCCAAGGCCAAGGAGCACATCATTAACTAACTTCATTAGTTTGCGAGGTTACAGGTTACGTAAAAAAACATAAAAAGCCCTGCTCACAACTAGCACATCCGCTCTGTAGTATTTCTTAATTGTGTGAGAGCCTGGTCCTGAATGCTATCAGAGTTCAGGATAACATTAGCAGCTTAGCATTTCATATTCCAACTCACTGTCTAGATATGTTTGAATAGGTTGAAATATTACAAAGTGAAGTCTGCACATGCTACATATGTATATGTATATGCATATGTAGGCACAATGACTAAGGAGGGTGGGGCTTAGCTAACGGTTGATTAGTTTTGATGGGTCAACATTCTTTCCGGAAGGTGTTATGTTTAGCAACCACTGGCAGGAGACCTCAAACTCCACACAGAGGACAAAAACACAAAGCGGCAGTACCAAGCTGAAGTTGTTAGAATTACTCTCCATGGGTTCACCTGAATCATATCTGCAATTTTTTGCCGGTCACCCAACCAGATAAGTGTTATGCTGGTCGGCTTAGGGCACACTCCTAACTCATGGATACAGCCCTGCACTGACACTCATCACTGCTGTTATGACACAATCAGCGTGGCCATCTCCGCTCCTCCTGGATAACAAGGCCAGTCTGGTTGGAGCTCAGCACTGTGAATAAGTGAGGACAGTTGCATGTGGGACCAGGCTAGAAGTCAGAGTTTTGTCAGCTCAGTGACCACTCAGCCGTGAGCGTCTGGCTGAACTACAGCAGCTCCACCACAGAGCGAAGCAATGTTTGCCTGTGGGCTCCAGCCGCCTGTCTGATATAAGGGCCTTCTTGGCTTTCTGCTTTCTTAACATGAGATAATTGTTCTGTGATTTCACCAAATGATTGGTTCTTTCTTGGACTGAAATATCCAATAGTATGACATTTTCCCTCTCTCTCTTGCACACACACACTACAGCTGTTCTGCATAACTTTTTTACATTTGACTGTTGTGGGTCATTTCTTTCCTCTCAAAGCAGCACATATGGCTCTAAGGGAATATTAGACTCTAGCGTAAAAAAAACAAATTCTCCCATGGGCACCAATGCAATGTATAGCTATTGCTTTGTTGATTCAAGCATATATTGTGCATGGGCACCTCTCATCGCTCCCTGGGGTGTCCTAGCGATACAGCCTCGGGCCCGAAGAGTAAACTCAATGCTCCTCAATTGAGATTAACAACCGCTGCCACCTGGGGTTTGCTATCCAATAATCCAAGTTTCAACCTCTCGACTTGGCTCCGGAGGCAAAATATTCAAGTCTACCATCTGTTGTGATCACTGTGAGGAGCCGTCACATGGCAGGACGTGACACCACTGCAGATGACAGTATATGCTGTCAGTGTATTCCCCCCCGAGCCGACTGGCAGCACCACGCCTTGGGCAAAACGAAGAAAAACATTGAATTGTTGCATAGGAGGTGTTCACACAGCAGGTAATGTGACTCAACCTGTCTGCCAAGAACAGGCGCCAGTCAGGAGGGGAAGTGAGAAAACAGAGGAAGTTTGTGAGACTGTGAGGACGGAAGCTGACTAACCTCAGCACATCACCTGCGTAACACAGATATGGCACGCGGTCACACACATTCAGCGAGCAGGATGGAAAACTCAACAAAACACCCCACCTATCACTTGACCGTGTGCAAGACTACCCTTAAAGCCCGCTGGTATACGCTCGTCTTGTACATGAAGACAAAGGAATGCAGTGACACACGTGACGGCTGAGCAAACCTCTTGACATTTTCTCTGCTGGCTGAGCTGAGGCAAAGCTTATGAAATGCAAAGGAATGCACTGCTTCTCCTCAAACTATGTGGAGGTTAAGCTACAACAGGCATCCCGCTATGTAAATATAGCTTTTCTGCCTACTCAGTAATCGTTGACATTCCGCAAATCATCATTCATCACTGCAGGTTCAAGTTACATGGTGCAACTGATATGCATGATCTGCCTTTATCAACTAAAAGGAAGATGAAAAAGGTGAGGATTAATCCCCGTACAGAGCCGGCGGCTACTTCCGTGGCTAGAGGACATTTAGGACTGCAGGCTTTAGTAAATCAGTGCAGTTCAGACAGAAGCAGCCAATCATGTGTGAGAACTTTATTTATAGCCAGTGCATAGCAGCAACAGTAATCGAGCATGTCACTACTTTGGGACACGCTCTCCTTCTTTACATGAAACTAACAGAGTCTATGTAAAAAGGACACAGATAGGGTGGTATGCTGCTGTTACATCCTGGCAGATCTTCTCCCCAGCAGACCAGCAGTGCAGTGATGAACAGCGGTTCTGTTCAGCTAGGCCAATATGCACGGCTCCTGTTAAAGGCCTTCACTGTTTTTATGTAAAGTCGAGTAGCGAGTGGAGCTTGCTGCAGACCAGTCTTGCTGGGATGCAGAGTGATGTAATACTTCATTTCCTCCAGGCTTTACAGTGGATGTTGTAGTCTCCTGAAAGCCAACTGACTGGTCTATTCACCGGCCAAGACAAAACATACAACATTTAAACCTATAGATATGAAAATCTAAGTATTTAATACACATTTTAAAAGTATGAAAACATTAAATACTTTTAACTAGTAATAGAAATTGTAATAGCAATGATGATTATGCCTCTCTAATGCCAAGATAAAGTTGAGTGGTTGTACGTGAAGTGAACTTCAAGACCACTGACCATTTACATGTCCCACGGCAACAGGCTTGTGTCTGTGTATTAAAATGGTCTGCATGCCACTACATCATGACAGCAAACTGAAGTGATCAGAATACCTCATTTTAACAAACAACACTTAAACAAAGCATTGCTAACAGTACTGTTGAGTGGGGGCAAAGATTTAAATGTCTTCTTCTCATATAAAGCCCCAAGTACATCCACAAAAATCTTCCAATTTAAAGATCACGACTTGGTGCATATTGCCATGCCTCGTGTAACTTTATTTAAATACATTCTAAATAATCATTATAACGTTCTGATAAATTCGGCACATATACAATCCACCTATTACTACGCACTGTAAATTAAGTTTAAACTAAATAACTGGTTTCCCTGTTGATCTATCGGTCCACTGATCCAAACACACAACGGTTTCCGGTGTGGAGCAATTACAAAACTCTGAATTGTTCTAGGGTTAAAGTCCTGCTTGGCAGGCATATGTATGCCGAATTGAAGAGAACCACCTCATGATTGACATCAGGCCTTGGGTGTTATTCAACACCGTGTGTTACATTGCCACCACGCAAAGAAGCGTTAGATTGCTACATATGTTAAGCGTGATTGGTTCAACGAGAGAGAAGGCAGAAGGGAGGGTGGTGGTTGTAGTGGTGGTGAGAGGCGACGCTGTCAAAGCACATGACAAAGCAGTGACACCGTTTGGTGGCAGTGATGCTTATTAAACAACAGTTACTGTGTATGGTGACACCGAGTGAGTTAGACTTGGACGAGCAGGAAAATGACATTTCGAGCATAATGTTTCCCTGCAGGTTTCGATACGGCTGTTGCGCACCGTAAACAGGTCGACATGGATAACGTGTTTACTACACCGCGTGCCCTGAGGTCGAAAAACAAACAGTACGGCGACATCCACCATATGTGTGTAACTTACTTTACCCTGGCGTTCTCGCCTTTTATTAGTTTTTTTTGTGTGAATTTGACCAGTTCAACTGTGCACATACCCTTCTCCGGTTAGTCTGTGTCAAATGCATCCACAGCTGAGCCTTGTACTGGATGTACCCACTGACAGTCTCCTTTCAGCAGTGGTCGACGGTGGTCGGTATCAACAAGAACGCCTTTTTCCCCTTTATGGTTCGCCGTTTGCTGTAATCACCAAAGTGTCTCCGTAAAAAAAAAAAAAGGGAAAAAAAAACGTGTCTCGGTGCTTCCTGATTTAGGTACAGTGGTGATGATGTTGTTTGTAAGGGGTGGGGCGGAATGCAGCTTTAGTCCGCCAAGAAATGTGGGCTATAAAGAAGCACGTCGGTGCACGTCTGTGCATGATTAGTAGCTCGTGGTTCGCTGCAGGGAGGGTTAAACAAACGCGCGAAATAATAGTGGGGATTTTGAAATAAGATCTCGAGTACACAGAAAATGACTCAAACACCTAGTGGATGTGCTCACTCACATATGTCCAGCCCCACTCACAGGGACATAATCCATCCTACTGACCCATAAAGTCTGCTATATTGCAGTCCCAAAGTGCTCACTCTTCACACACAACGGCATCAAAGTATTTACAAGCCTCTTTTAACAATGTCAAATTGTTGCATTTCCTTATTTGATTGGGTGGAACATGTTATCTCTCTGTCACTGAAACAAATGGCTGAAATGTTCCCTTGCTGTTCCTCCTTTAAGTGAAACACGTTGTACACAGCATATTGTTATGTTCTGCAACACCTGTAAATATGCCTGCACATGAGAATTTCCATTTTACACTGCTTTATAGACTTCTGACTCCACTTCATGTTTTTTTTTTTTGCTCCCAATCCCAATCAGACTTATAATAATGATCTGCTAACCAAATCCAATTTAATATGTGGTTAAATTGATTTATTCACTTCAACAGGTGGCCTTTCTGGCCTGTGCCCAAAGGCACATTGTGCCATCATCCATTCATGAATGCATCAGTAATAATAACACACTATTAAAACAATATAACACTGACAAGAATGATTTTGCTTACTGTTGGTACTTTAAGTACATTTAGCTGACATTAAGTCTGTACTTTTACTTAAACATTAAAAAGAATTCAGAACTGTACCTTACAGTTTAAAAGCACTTTGTCAAAGTTTTCAAAGCATGCCTCTTCATTTTGAGGCGACGCTGCTGCTGCTGCTGCTGCTGCTGCTGTCTTCCAAATAACACCCACTGGAATCAATACTTTGTTCATTAAACCTACTTTCACTTTTTAGAAAAGTGAAGAAAAGATGTTTGTTTAAAATAAATTGCATAGCCCTGGAGGCAAGAGTTAGTATTAATTCCTTTAATTCAAGTGGAATAAAATTAATTATATATTGGACAAACAGAGATTAAAAGTTTAGAAGCTATTATAATGATGTGTTCAATTTTCTTTTCTTTATTGTCCCTGGAAAAACAATGTTCCAGAATGATATTAGCATAAATTATTTCCACACCTCCCTCTGCTAATGAATCCCATAAGAAGCTATGTCGCTGTGTCTGTGAGCCACAGAATGCTGTTTACGGATGGAGGAACACTGGGTAGTCTCGGTGCATCAAAGTTCCTACTTCTCCTCCTCTCAGAGCTCCAAAGAAAAACTGCTAAAACCTCCATGACTTTGAAAGTGAAGACCAATTGAGAGCAGACCTTATAGATTAAACTTCACTTCAAAATAAAATGGGGTTTTTTTATATACTCTGTCTGTGTCAGCCAAAAGTCAAATCCTGTAGGAGAAATGTAGCCATTACACATTCAACTGTTTTATCTGTCATATACGGTGGATGGACAGAGCAACAGAACCTGCTCAATTTAATGCAATTTCATAACATATAGCTGTACAACATATTACTAGTATAAAGTAAAACTTCTGACGTAGATGTGAGAAGTGCTGATTGATCTCTATGGAACCTGTAATTTCCATAACAATAATGTTAATGGTGTAATTGGGAAGTATAATAATAACAAGTAAAATCTTTATTTATATAGCACCATTCAAAAGCAGAGTTACAAAGTGTTTTACAATAAGAGCAAATAAAACACTACAGTCAATACAGTAAAATAATAAAAGACAACAATAAAATAATTAAATTACAATAATGTAGTGAAATAATACAGAAATCACAATCAATTAAAAAGTAAACATGCCATTTTTAAGAGAAAGCTGTACGATAAAAGTGAGTTTTAAGAAGTGATTTTAAGAGGATGTCGATTTTGCCTGCTGGGAGTTCCACAGTTTAGGGGCCCCCACCTTCCGTGACAAGTCATGATTTTGGCACTGTATGTAGGGCCCTGCTGGAAGACTTCAGGCAGCAATCAGGCTCATAGGGAATTAGTAGGTCACAAATATAGACGGACCATTCATCCAATCTTAAAATCTATTCTAAAACTCACAGGCAACCAGTGGAGGGTCGCAAGGATTGGTTTAATGTGGTCGCTTCTCTCAGTGCGCGTTAAGATCCTGGCAGCAGCGTTCTGAATCAGCCGCAGTCTTTGGATATTGCACTTGCTGATGCCAGGATAAAGTGTGTTGCAATAGTCCAGCCTGGAAGAGATAAAAGCACGGCTGACCTTTTAGGTCTGCAATGAAAAGGAATGACCTGATCTTGGTCATATGTCTCAGCTGGGCAAAACAAGACCGCAGCACTTTGGTTTCCTGAGCATCAGAAAAGTGCACAAGTGGAGGAGGCATCTCCAAGCGTAACAGAGAAAGACCTATTGGACAGGGAGGAACAAAACCAATCCTGAACCACATCCCTGATGACAACATAGACAACGGTTGATTTCAACATTATGGTTCACTGTGTCAAATGCTGAGCTGAAGTCAGGAGAATTAAATGGAGTACAGGCCTGTGTTGGCTGCAAGTAGTAAGTCATTTGTCACCTCGGCCAGAGCAGTCTCAGTACTGTGTAGAGAGCGAAAGCCAGACTGACATTTTTCCAACATTGCATTGTTGTTCATAAAAGAAATGAGTTGAGCAGAGACTACTTTTTCTAAAATCTTTGATAAAAAAGGTAGAGGGTCGAAAATGACTTAAAACTGAAGGATCTAGAGAGGGCTTGTTGAAGAGGGGACAAACAGAGCATGGATTTCTTTCTCCTTTATATCGTTTATTGTATTTCATTTTATGTGAGGCTGTGGAAGGCAAGGTTGTATTAGGATACTGCGAAAACTGCTTTATTCTCCTCAAATGTGTTATGTTTATGGGGGTTTTTTTCAGTTCACTTAATTGGCTTCCATTTAGGGTTTAAAACATTAAACAATAAGAGATATCCAATTGATCACCAAGACAGCAATCAATGAATCTGTGATATGGAAAAGCAGCTCCAGCGCCGTCTGACAACCGCACAGTGCTGAATTTCTCCAGTGAGATTTTTGGAGTCATAGTTTGTCACGTGACATAGCAATCCTGCTCAAAGATGATGAGATTTGACGCAGTAATACGATGATGCAGCGATGACCGGAGAAATCAGATCGCCTATGATAATGTATCCGGGAGCTCCAAGTCCAATCCATCTTGACTCGGAGCTCCTGATAGCGTTTGTGACTGAGCTTTGTGGGAGTTGGGCGGTGGGGTGGGGTGGGGTGGGGGGTAGAGGAGGAGGTGCTGGCAGAATCAAGGGAGATCATCTGCTCTAGAGAAAATGACTCAACATTGTCAGTCAAATAATAATAAGCCATTAGCTTAGAGCCTGGACCGATGTCGACAGAGATACAGTAACTCGTTGTCATGGAAATAGCCAGGCCTCAGTCGAGGTAATGGGCCTAAAACAGCATGGATAATCCATCACAGTAACTCAGGGGATGGGAGAGTTGTTTGTCGCCTATGTATCTGTGTGGAGGGAAACGTGTGCTTATTGCTTAGCAAGATGCATGCAGTCATATTTCTTTTACTCGAAAGTCATATTTCTTTCACTAGAAATCACAATATCCTTAGTTATTGATTGAAAACAAAACTCACAGGGTGTTTGTTTTCACCAGTTGCAGACAAGGACAGATGGTGAATTACAGGCCTGAATCAGACACGTCCTCATGATTTCATGTTTTTATGTATCTCTAGATGTTTTGCTTGATTACTTGCTGGAATAAATCCAGCTGTCTTGCTCTCATCTCTATTTGTCTGGAATGTAATTAGCCTGATTGGAAATCCTCTTGCATACGGCAGCAAGATGGATTTCCTTTCAGAATCAGAATCAGAATCGGGTTTATTGCCAAGTATGTATTCACATACGAGGAATTTGTTTTGGTGCGTGGGTGCCAACAAGAGCAATATATACAGAAAAAAATAAATAAATAAAACCAAAATAGAAAATATACAATAATAATAAAAGAAGAAGAAGAGCTGTGCAATGAGTGCAATATAAATTTAACACGCAGCACTTATACAACGTTAATATTCCGTGTAGTGTCCATGTGTGTGTGTGTGTGTGTGTGGGGGGGGTTATGGATGAACCA
>JAVQJL010053139.1:0-51428 GCA_036024295.1 Nannoperca obscura | reverse complement strand
TCTCTCTCTCTCTCTCTCTCTCTCTCTCTCTCTCTCTCTCTCTCTCTCTCTCTCTCTCTCTCTCTCTCTCTCTCTGTAATAAAGTCTTGAGGCTTGCTGCTGTGTGTCAGCATGCTGGCTTTCCATCTCTCACCACCAGGCAATGCCAGGACCAATAGCTGCTTTGAGGTGGACAACAAGTGCCATTGATGATGGTGATATAAGCTGTACGAACTCTTTTGGATTCAATCAGTAATACGTGTGATTAAATAATATAAATGTTTTATGGGTAAAACTTTAACTTTAACTTTTCCCTGGAGTGAAGATAGAGATCCAGTCCAAGGCTGAGGAGCTGAAGTAAAAGAGTGAGAAGTGCACATTGAAAGTCAGCACTATAGAGTTGCTGAATGAAAGTCCTTGTCTCTTTTTTGAGCCCACCTTTTCTTGCGTTTCTCTGTTCTCCGAAACTCTGACGTCTAATCAAGGATTTGTCTATGTCACTGTGACCTCACTGATACTCCACTTTGCCACTTTTAGAGTGGGAAAAAAATGCATGCTGAAACAGCTTTAATTCATGTTCTGAATGAAATGAAAGGAAATCTGTTTTCAGCTCTCCTAACATATGTATGTAGACGTGATTACACACACAGACAACCCTCCCATGCAGCCCACACACCAACCCTTATTCCCTTTGTGGTAAGCTGTTACTCATCACTAGCAGTCTGCCAGTCTGGTCCACATAGCCTTCCAGGAATGCCTCAAACACACAGTGCCTCATATAGTAAAGTCAACAGGGAGTATTTGAAGCATTCATTTGGATGTCCAAACGAAATCACATGGCTCTAAATCTGATTATCCCGTATTTGCATCTTATATAAGTGCTTTTGCTTGTGTGCTAATTTATTCAGCATTCAAGAATGAATTTGAAGTTGTATTCTAATTTGGTTATCTGATCATGTACTGAATCAGTTATTGTTCAACTTTTAACATATTTAACAAGATATGAAAAGGCAGAGTGTATATTTGTTCTGATTAAAGCATTTCCTTCCCAACCTGAGACAGAAATGCCACCTTATTGGCTCAGCTCTTCCATGCTGACGGGTGTATAAAATCCACTGTTTGCTTATTTCTTGCTGGCCCTTGTTATAGGAAGGACCTAACCAGTCAGCCGGGGCTCCCTGTATTAAGTACTTAAGCTTCACTCTGTTGACTAACCATGGCAAGCAGTGGAGTATTAGGACAGTGTTGACTTCTTACCTTTACACTATCTGGGCGGCTCTGATGGTTCATTTTGTTCCTTTAAAGTCTCCAAATCCAGACACAGAATGTCTTAATGATAGTGACAGAAGTTTTATTCTGAATGCACAAACAGATATTCTCACTGAAAATCAACATTGATCACTACTGGAATATTAGATGTGTGGGAAGTAGGCTTATTCTGTCCATATACAATCCATTCAATATGAAGCTGGAGCAAGGACACAGATAGTTTGGTTTAGCGTAAAGATTAAAAACAGGGTGTAAAACAGGGAGATTCAAAACAGGGGTGAGCTGGGTCAAGTCCAAAGGTAGATATAACATATTAAATTAGCGAGATGTAGAGGTGCAGGATGGCAGATTTTTAAATCAGACAAGAGACAGGTATTGATCTTCTCATCTAACTCTTGGCAAGAAAGTGTTTCTCCCAGAATGTCCAACTATTCCTTTGATGATGTTGCCATTCACTGCCATTTTGTTGACTTTTAGTTCAGATGTCACAGAAAGATATGTGAAGGTGGACTAAAGCTGGGACCTGCAGATTTGTAGTGACAAACAGCTTGGTCTCAAAGCAACACCACAGACTCCATCAAATGACCTGAAGCCTTGTCTTTCACCTCCTAATTGTTTAATTACTGTGCTTATCTTCACAGGATGTGACCTCAGTTTGGTGTTCAGTCTAGTGGATGAACCTTGCAGCATCTCTGGCTGCAGTGCCGGAGGCAGGGGGATTTCCTATAGGTGTATTGGGGTAGTGGGGTGTTTATTCAGCCAAAAACCTTAAGTATATCCTCAATCACATCATTACAGGTCAAAGGTTTATGTTCCCCAATAAATGTACATCTACAAAACTTGTATTCGAGAAAGTGGACCCTGTTTCTCTATGACCAGTCTCAAATGTAACTAATAAACCAAGGCAGAAAATGACACTAAAATTAAATGTGTATAACTTTATAGAGGCCAGTACAATGGTTGTATGTGTAGTAGGTTTTTAATTAAGTTATACATTCCTGAAAAGACTGTGTGTGTGTGTGTGTGTGTGTGTGTGTGTGTGTGTGTGTGTGAGAGAGAGTATCTGTCTTTTTATATGTGATAAGCATCCATGTGAATTTCTTTGCAAATGAAAGATGATCGCCATAAGCAAGCATGACTGGTTGTGTGTGTGTGTGTGTGTGTGAGAACCATGTGCAGTGCTTTAGCAGGGCAGTGTAGCGTGCAGTGCAGGAGTGAGCAGAGGCGGCCCATGCTAGGACAGCCCCAGTACTCTGGTAATCCCTGCGTTTTCAGGAGCCCTGGCCCGTACTTGATGAGCTTGAGCAAGAAAAAGGTTGCGCTCTCTGGTGTGTTTCTCTCTCTCTCTGTCTCTCTTTCTCTTTCTGTCCCTCACTCTTTCATTCCCCCTCTTTTTCTCATGACCCCCCCCCCCCCCATCCCCTGGAGCCACTTTGCGAATGAATGGATTCCAAGTGTTTACTCAGCAACTCTGCCTGTCCCGATATATTTCTCAGGATTTCATCAAAAAGAGGAAGAGAAACTACCATCAGAGACCACCAGAGACTTTAGGTGAATATCTGACAGAAAAGTGGACAATATGTCAGTGGATGCAATGCTCATTCCTGTAATTGTGACTTCAAATACACAACTGTAGTCAACTCACTCTGCATTCTTAGAAACACACACACATCCTATAATTAGCTTCTGACACAAAAACAACAGTTGCTTGAGTCTTATTTTAATGCTGAAACTGGAGTATATGAAGGATTGAACCAAAAAACTAAATGTGCCTTTTTGGAGTGAAGCAACTTAGAAACTTATGCGAAAATGAAACAAGAGCACTTTCTGAAGGATGATAGGCCACCTCAGTCCTTGGCTGACAAAATGGGGACTATATTTTTCAGTCAATTCTCTTTTTCTACACAATTTAATCAGTAGCATTTGTGAGAATTTTAATGTACATATTTTATGTTTGGGTTTATACAGAATGATACAATCAACAAATTGTTAAATGCCCAAACCCAGTTTCAGTCTAGTTGGCTACGTTTGATTGATTTATTTGTAGGTAAGGATAATGTTATTGATTCTTATATATCAAAACAGCATATTCATGCTCATTTGCTTTTGGTATTGCCTTAAATTTGATATTCTAGATTCTCTATTCAGGTTTACACAGTGTGATTACAGATACAATTAGAAAATAGCAACCACTGCCATCAAGATCACCAGCAGTGATTCATGCTGCTTAGCTTAACTTCAAGGAATCCTCTTTCTTCTGACTGTCTGTTACCATGCAGTTGTTTATTTATTTTCAAAACCATGATTTCCCTAGTTTTGATTGTCTGTAATACACGAGTTTAGACAATTGTGTGTTTGTAATAAAAGAATAGTACAATATTATAGTTATAGTAAACAACTTGTGGCTTACTTTGTCACCATTGTTCTTTTCTCATAATTACACTGAAGTAAATGAACTGCATTTTCTAAACAGTTGGATATTGAATCAGCCCAAAGATTTAGCAGTGAAATAGCAGAAATAAGGCATTTTCAATTGTCTTTCCTTTTGACACATAGGTCCTAATATGATTCTCAATGTTGCTGGTCAGCAGCATCATCTTGGTGCTGGGTGGGGGACAATATCAGCCGTTTTGCAATCATTGTAACTCAGGTTTCACTGTGCACAAAACAAGACATGTGCATGTTGGAACATGGATGTGTAAAGTCCAGTGTCTAAAATCATAAATATGCAAACTGACCAAAGGCCAGGACAAGTGTATAGGGAGCGCAGAGGTGCAGAGAGGTGCAGGGAGGCTGTGGCGGGGTGGTTTAGGAGGAGAGGGGATTAGCAAGAGGCCGCAGGCCCTGAGGCAGAGGGCCTGTTTCCTGGCCTGAGCCCCTGTTTGTCCTGCCTGACCTGGCAGCTCTGGGGGCAGATCCTGCTTGGATACAGCCCTGCTCCCACGCCTGTCTGAAGCTGTTAGCCACTGGCTGTGAGTAGCTAGCTTGGGCTTAGTGTTGTCTGAGCTGCGGCTGGTTCGGGAGGGGTCCATCTGTGGGGTGGGGGGGGGTGGAGGGGCAGCTACTGGCTGGCGGAGTGAGGGTGACGGGGAAACACACATCCAGTAAGGCAGTGGGCGGTTATGAATAATGACTTTGGTGTGATCACTGTCACACATCAGGCCAGTTAGAAGGACACTTTACCATGAACATCGTCGCTCTCTCTCTTCTCTCTTCTGTTCCTCTTGATACGTTGGATATTGGCCAGAACAGTTTCAGTGCACTTTGACATATTCCACACCATTCTTCCAATATATTCCCTCATTTGGTGTTTTGCTAATGGTGGTGGAACACACTGTCTAAGAATCTGGTCCAAAACCTCCCAAAGGTGTTGAGATCTGATTAAGAAGACCATCCATTATTTTTTTACTTATCAAACAATTCATTGACCCTCTAACCCTGTTCATGGAATATCCTCATTATCAGCCTGTCCTACTGGGACTTGACACTGTTAACAACATGTCTCCCCATGTTGTTAACAGTGATGGCAGCAGGTTACCTCCCTGTGTATCTTACCTTTTGTGCTTAGCTTCAACCCTCTGTTTACCTAAATAATCAATTAGAAGCACTCTCACATGCTTGTGTTTAAAGGGTGTTGTCTTCATACCGATTGTGTGCAGAACTGTGTTTTGACTTAAAAATCCATAAGATAACACCTCTCTTCTCTGGCCAGTGCACTGTTTGATTATCACTCTCCAAAAATGAAAATGAAATTAGGGGATATTTACTTTTCTACCCCAAAAGCTTTGATAGCTCAATTGCTTGTTTTCAGTGGCTTGTTATTATTTTTCAATTGGTGGATTGGCTGTTGGGCTTGGAGTTGCAGGGAGCAGCTCTGTGAGTGTTGTTTCTGCCCTGGATTTACACAGAGCTGTCAATGAAAGCTGGGAGAGAACAGCAGAGAGACAGACAGAGAGAGAGAGAGAGAGAAAGAAGGGGTAACCAGTTAATCTGTTTGTGTCATAACATTAAAGGCATTTAATAATAAGTTATGCTTTATGGGTAATTACTATGATCTATAAAGGCCACCTAATACTTTTTCTGGGCTAAATGTTACCATGGACGTTAAGCCAAACAAGGCCTTCTCAATATAACGTATTTTGTATGAACTAAATCTTAAAATATCTGTTTGATAACTCACATCTGACAGAAAACTAATTACTAAAACAATACAACATAAAAAGACCCCAAACTTCACAAACGTGTGATTATGTGATTCTGCTGTCAAACTGGATACCACGGGTCAGAGCAATATGAACATTTCTTTTGGGTTTTGTGCTCCTGCCTCTATCGTCACTGGCGAGCCAGTGGCGTCACTCCTGCCCTGCTTTATAAAACTGTCAACGCCTTTCTCTCACCTGGACTGACACACACAACCCCAAACACCAGGGCAGGACAGGGGCTATTTTTGGCCAGAGCTGGGGGATCACTGGTAAAAAAAATACGCATCTAAATTGTGTCTTTCGTGGGCATTTTCCCCCACTTGATAATTTCGACCAAAAGAAGGCCACCAAAGTGTTTTTTTTATGAATCTGGCAAATTATTCTTACTTCTCTGGCATGTGCAACATGACCGCTGAGGCGCAGCACTCGCCCGAAGAGTCGAGTCCTGTCGTCATGTCTCCAAACGTGAGCCTGGACTCGCCGCTGCCTCCGCCGCCTCTGATGCTGCAGGCCCGGTCAAAGGACAACGTTTTGATCAAGTCTGAGCCCCGGGGGAGCAGCCCAAACACGGAGGATGGAGGCGCTCTGGGGCAGACGGAGGAGCACCTGCCCACCGGGACCCGCCGGAGGAAGAGGCCCGTCCAGAGGGGGAAACCTCCCTACAGCTACATCGCTCTCATCGCCATGGCCATTGCCAACTCTCCCGAGAGAAAGCTCACGCTGGGGGGCATTTATAAGTTCATCATGGAGCGGTTTCCTTTCTACAGGGAGAACTCCAAGAAGTGGCAAAACTCCATCCGCCACAACCTCACTCTCAACGACTGTTTTGTGAAGATCCCCCGGGAGCCCGGCAGACCCGGCAAAGGCAACTACTGGACTTTGGACCCTGCAGCCGAGGACATGTTCGACAACGGGAGCTTTTTGAGGAGGAGGAAACGATTCAAGCGCACAGATGTGAGCACCTACCCCGGCTACATGCAGAGCTCCAGCGCGTTCACCCCGACCCCAATAGGCCGGCCCTCGTACCCCAACACCCTGTACGCTGGGATAGGGTCAGGTTATGGCTCTCAGCTGACCGCCACATCCCCTCACCCGGCCATGCTGCATCACTACCAGACCTCCGCCGGGGTCGGCCAAGGACAGCCGCGCATGTTCAGCATCGACAACATCATCAGCCAGCAGACGGTGGTGCAGAGCGGCCCGGGGGGAGAGCTCAACTCCCAAGCGCTGGGGCTGGGCGGAGGTGACCTGGGCGCCATGACCTCCAGCTGCTCGGTCACCGGCACCGACCCGTCCGCGTGCTTCCAGACCCAGACTGTCAACCCCTCGGCGAACATGCTGAGCAGAAACAGCGGGAACCTCTCCTCCAACCTCGCTGCCGGGTACCCGTACTCCTCTTCGACCTCTCCCACGAACCTGCCCACCATGACCCAGTCCGGTTTCTCTCCGGGGAGCTCTCAAGTGTACTGCTCCGGCAACCGGCTGTCCATGCCGGCCCTCCGCCCGGGCTCCTGCGCCGAGCACACGGAGCAGCTGCTGGGCCTCTCCAGCCCCATGAACTCCTACAACAACAGCTACATGAGACAAGCCAACTTTGCGTCGGGGTTAGAGCGGTATATGTGAAGAAGATAAATACATCCTAATTAAATATAGGCTACTAAAAAGTCCCATATTAAAGGAATTTGCCCTCAATGACCTCTGGTATCATAACATAGAAAGTCCCTTTATCAGAATATTAATGGGGTTTATAGCTTGATAGAAGGCCGAAATTCCAAAATGCTTTAAAGGATCTACTAATATCTCACCACAGACTCATTATAATTCGGTGATTTATTTCTGCCAAGATCAGAAACGATGTGACACAAAACGACCGAGCCTCGTGAGAAAACATTCCTATTTTAAAAGGTGTAGAGCCATTTAGATTCGTTCGACACATTCCATGACTGTACGTCAGAGTTTAATGTGTCGTGGTGGGTTGCGCCACATTTCGTTCTTATTTCCTGTGTTTTAGAGTTTGTTTGGAAGTTTACTTGTTTGTTATACCTTCCACGTCTGCTGTTTTTCATGTAAATAGTCTGCAATTTGTAAAAACTTTATTAAAAAAGTGCTATCATTGCTGACGACAGGTCGCCTGAAATAAATTCATTTTTACAGTAAAATAAATGTGTTTTTTATTCGTAAGAATTCAAATCTATTTGCCAGTGAAAAACACTTAATGTGTTTTATTGTGACTGCAGGTTACATGTTTGCTACCAATCAGTAAAAAGAGATTATTTTATTAATCCAAAATGGTAACATGAGTGTTTTCATTTAGAACTGAAGCAGATTGTATTATATTTCTATTTGACGATATTTAAGATCAACCTAGCTCTTAAATATGTCCTGATTCAATTCTTAATACTTTACAACAATCAGACTTGAATCATTCTAATATCGCCCTTTTAGTAAAAGTAAACTAGAATAACAATTGAATTTTATGTTGGGCCACCCTCATAGGTTAGATATATTTCTTATATATCTCCCACTAGCACAAGATAACATAAACTTAGCATCATTAGTTTGATAGATTTTATCTAAAAGACTATGTTTTTTATTACAGACAAAATGCATTTTAACAAACACATTTAACAGTCTAAACAACATACAAATTAACGTTTAGATACAAGGATTATCTAAAAATAAAAAACGGATTATTCATCATCATCGCACATTAATTAAGATAACAGTACATTAAACACAAATCATGAGAAATCAAAGTTATGAATTATTATTATTATTATTAAATCAACTTATTGAATGGACTTGTCATAACCACTCAAACAGTGTACAAATAAAGCACAAATAATGCAAAATGTTCACATCTAAGCTGTAACTGGGTATAAAATCTGCAACACAGGCCTTAGTCAAAACGGAGAGAATACACATTGTACCAACAACACAACCAATGAGTAAAGGATGTTGTACGAAACAATTTCACAGTCTGAACTGTAATCTAAGTTACATCTGCAGCATCTTTATATAGAAATAACCTTTATCACAGCTGAACTTGTAGGTTGAAGGGCAAATTTGTTTTTCCTTCTAATTAATTCCTTAGTTTTTAATAAGGTTATTGTTTAGAGTGTTAATGATAATTCATTTAATTAGTCTATTTCCTTTTTATTCAAGATCATTTTCATTAAAATACTTACTTGTTCCTTGTGAAATGTATGTTTTATGTCAGTTTTATGTTCCTAAAATTATAAATAAATAGGGTGCAGATGAACATAACATATACTGTTTCATCTCGCATTCAATATTTCTTGGAGTATCAAAAATAACAAATCTACTCATTGTTCACTGGTTATTATCAACTATATCAACAACTAGCCCAGTTATTATTCAGACTTTTATTTTGTATTTTAATTTGACTCTCTTTGTTACTTCTCTGTTAAAAAATGAAAACATCAACTATGATTAGTCATAGTGTCATAGTTATCTGAGATCATATAGAAATGTAGAAAGAAAGCGTAATAGTTGGTGTTGGTGACACCAGAACCCCCCCAACACTTTAGTTCTTTAAAACTTTGCACTCAGCAGCTCGATTTTCCTCTTGGAAGTAATTCAGGGACCATGCAACCTGTGGTTACGTTTTGTTGTTGCTGATTAAATGCTGGAGTTGTTGCTGGAGACTCACAGAACAACTCACAAAACAACCCAATGATCAGAGAAAGAAAGAGATACAAAAATAAACTATCACTCAATTATAAAATGCCTCGAGCTTGGTTTTGCTCAGGTTATTAATGCTTCCAGCTAAATTGGTATGTGTAACTCACCAGACAGCTATGGACCAGATGAAAGTTACAAAACTGCTGGTTGTAGCAGTATCACTATTAATCATAATATGAGATCCTTAAGGCTACACTTTTTGGTCTGATATTCAACCCTTCAGACACTTAATTTATATGCACTTTAAATGAACTATTGATGCATCAAAGGGGCAGATGTACATTATACTGCCATTTCTGTGGGGGCCCATGATACAGTCAGTACTGCTGTGAAGAGTATATTATATTCAAACCACAATATGGAGTCCCAGATGCTGTTCCTCCTACCTGTTGCAGTAGGGATCATTTTAGCCTCAGGGCCACCTGATGGGTCAGTCCGACCATGCACATGATCAACAAGGACGCTGAAGCAGTCACCACCTGTGAGTGAAAACTTACAAGACGGGTTTGTTTGGTTTGAGTGTCTGTAAGTGGGACAGCATTTTAATAAAGCAACAGCAAGCCCAACTGCCTTAGATCATCCACATCCACATATTTCATGACCCATAGAGTTTGATATTTTAAAGCATGCAGTTAGTCACAACGGTCAAATCCAGACAGTAGGTCTGCTCAAAACTAGCTAAACCTCCACCACACTTATTACTTATTACCTCTGTCTAATACAACAACTGTTTGTTCAGTATGCACGAATGAACATCTGTTTACTCACTTGAAGAATTACACAGGTTGAACATGTTCCGCCACTAGATGGAGGCAAAAGCAAGACGTTCAAGCTGGGGGCTTGATTTCAATCTTTTATAAGGATGTGTTAATGCAGTTTGTGGGTTTGTTGTGATTTTGATTAATTAGACTAATTCTGGTCAACAGCCAGCAGTGAAACGATTGCCAAATAATCAGATAATGATTTAACGTGTTCCAAATGCTTGTTTTGTATCTTCAATCAGTTGAATCAGGCATGATCTGGATTCTTTATTAATGTTTTGCTGAACTGAACTGACATGACCAGTCTTTGAGGAGATTTAATTCATACATTTTTGTTATCATACTTCACATATTTCAAGGTTGCTCCTTTTACCAGAATTGCTTTTGTTAATTGCCAGAGAACATGTGTGTTTTCTGCACTAAGCTTTGGTTTCACGTGAAGAGGGAAAGACAGCAGAGCAGAAAGCAGAACTTTTTGCTTTCAATAAAAGAACTGGACACTGATGAAACTGCAAGCTGTTTATTACTATTGAGCGTGGCTGCACAGGGGCCATTTGTACAGAAGTTGAGGTTAGCTCTTGATCACTATTTGTTTATATGCTGAATTTGATCTGTTAATAAAGTCGCCTTTAATTCACAACCTGGACTCAAGACTGTGAAGTAATTATGGAGGTGCTGGCTTCAAAACTGGGACATCGTTCAAATTTCTAAATGAAAATGTTTGTGCAAAAGAACTCATTGGGGTTGGAAATCTTATATCTGGCCAGTTATCTATAAATAAAGACAAAATATGCAAAAACAACAAACATGCACCCAGAAGTAAAAAGCATGCTTTTTATAGTGAGTGTTTCTTCCTGCAACTGGAATCAGCTGGATATAATCAAAATATCCAGGTGTTCATGCGATTTCTATCCATCCAGTAATATTTTAACTGTCCATTTGAACTTGATTTTGAACTTAATGTGCAACATTCTCAAAAGTCAAAAGTTTTACTCTTTGTCCCATTTGGCTGGGATACTACACTTCCATTCACGGTCACTTTGACAGCCACGACTGTTAGGAATTCATTTGTATTGCGTTTAACAACAGCAGAGGGCGCTTCAGCACTACAAACAGCTGTGACGAGAAACACCTCGATTCAGGCAAATCATGGATCATGAGAACCAAAACCCCATTGAACCTTTGGGAACTTGAAGAACCTGAACTATCCTCCACAAACTTCTTTTAACTAATTCGTTGACCATGAAGTAAATAATAAAATCGATTTAAAAAAAAGTATTTTCAGCCAGATGTCATAACAAAATTAAATATGTACCCGTACGCTGTGGTTGCTTGATGATAAAACGAGTATCAAATGAAAACAGGTCTATACTAACATTTATATTACACACACACACACACACACACACACATACAAATAAGTGGGTTATGTAGACCATGTTTTAATTACAGATTTTTGTCAAACACAATATTGGCTATAGATCAGTCTAGGCATTAAGAGTTACAGTGTTCATATCCAGGTAAATAGCGGTGGCCCGGGTTGTGTGATAGGTCAAACAAATAAATAGGTCTAAATTAACAAATAACTAAATAAAATACAATGTGGATGGCGCCAAAACCATAAAAATGAAAGAAAAGAAATGAATAATTTCCGCTGCTCGCGAGACCTGGAGAAAGACATGCGTCATGTCTGTCTGGCAGCTGTCAGGCAGTGCGTCTATTTCAGATTTTAAAAGGCTCGTAACAGGCAGGTCAGAGGAGAGCACACACGGATCAGTCAGGGCTTCTATGGAGGAGCCTGTTCAACAACTTGCACTTGATTCGTCAGTGGAACAGTCGCTTCCTTCAATAACGAAAAAGCACATAAATGCAGAGTTAAAGAAACAAACAATATAATAATGCAGATGTATTGTTATATATACCTGTTGTTCCCCGATGAGCCAAAAACATATATTAAAACCCAACAATGTGACAGTCTGTATGTTGTCTGATGTGATGAGTGGAGTGCCGATGTAAATGCATTACAGTACCTCGGTGTTTCTGCAGCGTAACGTCAGCCTGCTCTGAATGAGCCCTCACACGTTACACGTTGTCATCTGGCCTTTGACTCCTGAAGACGAACTGCAGCAGGTTGCTGCTGACTGTGTGTGCTCCCGTGTGCCCTTGTGAATTATGCCGAAAATGCAGATGGATAATGTTGTGACTTCTAGACAAGGAGAACACAAACCCCGCGAGAAGTGGTCAGGGAATTAGGCTACTGGCCAAAACCTTTGATGGGGAATTCAATCCGGCCAAATCCGCCTATTTATTAGGGAAAAGAATGGACGCAGAATAGCTTCGTTTGTATAACCTGTTTATCCAAGGCCTTGAATGGTTAAACAAAAGCTGACGTGGCAGATCAAAACGTTTCAAGTCCAAACAAGAACATTTAAATACTAATTAAACGTCAGATAAAAATAGTGATAATAGGCCTATTTTAGTTAATTTATTCATAATAAACTTCATTTCTATTTAACAGATTATGGGGGAAAATTTGATGCATATCATTTCTGAATTCAATAAATACAGTGCGTTTGAAAAGGAACGGCAATACAATAATAATATTAATAATAATGATCATAATAATAATAATAATTAAATGTTATTATTGACAATTTGCATAAAGACCTTTTACTGGTACACATTTAATGACTTTCGACCTATGTCTTTATCTTTTTCTTTAATGAAGCTTCTGAGTTTCAAGTGCAGATGTTTATTTTATTTCATATAACTTACTCGTAATCACATTATAAACAAATTGGATATTTTATTTGACTATAATAAATATTGCTACATGCTTTGCTTGTGTTTGTAGGCTATTTCATAAAGATCACAATCACCATCATCCGAGTACACCTTCTACTTCTCCCACCTTACACTGCAAAAAACAAAAACAGAAAAAAACCAAGTTTAATTGAGGCGCAAACTCGTGTTCAGAACTAAAATCGCATTTTTCAAGATAAAATGAAAACGTTCACCTTTGGGTTGTCTGTGCGACAATTTTGCTTTTAATGCATTAATGAATGTTCCCATCTTACTCTATAAATAGTCCAAATATTGATAAAGCACAACATATTGGAGATCTCCAGACTAAATGCATTTTCATTTTCATTCTTAAAAGAACTTCATATGCACAGGAACAACTGAAAGTATTTCCTAAATAGCCGACAAGTTTCCTTATTGTTTTGTTAAGTTTACTGATGAAATATGGATTTAAGATTTAACAGCAGGTCCATATATTACTACTTTTTGCAGGGTAATTTCGTGCAGTTCCTGGTAACAGTGACTCAAAGACCACGTGATCAGTGTGGTCCTATAAATACCTTTTGAGAGCTAAGGAGGATTGTGTGATAGTCTGGCTGGATACCTAACCAATCCCGTGCGTTAAATATATTTTGGAAAGATACTTGGATATCCAGAAGTAGCTTTTTAAATGAGCTGCTGCATAAACTGATCACAGACGGAAACGATCGCATCTCAAGAAAACGCAAGAACAGACTGGTGCAAGATCGATCGATGGTCTTTTGGCTGTTTTCTTTTGCTCCTGAACGACACAAGTTTTCTGCTCGATGAGAACCTCGCACGGCCCTGCTTGACCAGCCTCGGACGACCAGGAGTCGCCAAATCCACAGGTCAAAAGAGTTATTTATCTTTTCAAATAGATTCTAACCATGTGTGCGTTCAGTAGTTGGAGATAAAGCTGCAGCAAAAGTCTGGTGTTGTTGTAAGGGGGAGTGTGCGCGCGCTCTCGCTCAGTAGCCTCGCCGGACTAGAGGAGGAGGAAATCTGGGAAAGAGGGGGGAAGAGAAGCGGCGTCTCCAAGGATGACTTTAGGGACGGATATGTCCGACAGCTCTGCATTGTCCGAAGATGTGGACATCGATGTGGTAGGGGGTGACATATCCGTCGGAAAGGACGGAAAGTACATTCACCACGAGTTCAACTTGGACAATGACTCGGACGATAATTACTCCCAGAACGCGGCCGAGAGGGTTTCCTCTCCCGGGCTCAGCAGCTCCGACTGCCCTTCGGACCAGATGGGGTCCAACGCAGAGGTCGGGAGCGCGATCGGGGACAAAGCCCGAAAAAGTGCACTTGTGAAGCCACCCTACTCCTACATCGCTCTGATCACCATGTCCATCCTGCAGAGCCCCAAGAAACGCCTCACCCTCAGCGAGATCTGCGAGTTCATCAGCAACAGATTCCCTTACTACCGGGAGAAATTCCCCGCGTGGCAAAACTCCATCCGCCACAATCTCTCCTTAAACGACTGCTTCGTGAAAATCCCACGAGAGCCTGGCAACCCCGGGAAGGGCAACTACTGGACCCTCGACCCGGATTCCGCGGACATGTTCGACAACGGGAGCTTCTTGCGCAGGAGGAAGCGCTTCAAGAGGCACCAGGCTAATGAAATCCTCAGGGACTCCGGTGGCTTTCTACCCGGGTTTGGATACGGCCCGTATGGATACAACTATGGACTTCAGCTGCAGAACTTCCACGCGGCCCACAACCCGTATCACCCACACCACACAGGTGGTTCATTCCCGTTCCCCAACGCCCCCTGCACCTTGCCCCCGTCGGCCTCCATATTCCCTGCGCCCCACTCCCTGCCCACGCTTTTAGGGGCCGATTTAAGAAAGTCATTTTACCCCCAGCTAAGCCCGTCTCTGCCGCCTCTCAAGACGGACTCCAGTGCCCCGAGTCGGCCTTCATTCTCAATTGACAATATCATCGGTGCGGCCAACTCCACCGCCTCTTCCTACGGCGCACAGCCGGGCAGCCAGGCTCAGATCCTGGCCATGCTGACCCCAACACTGGCCTCCGCTTCCAACCATTTGAACCTATCACAGGACAGCATATTACAACCCGGGCCACAGAGTCAGACTTTTTCCAGCAAAACCCCGAATATGAACACTTGTCCGTTCTAAACTAAACAGGGCGAGAAATCCCGCTGAAAAGCTAATCTTTTATTAAAAAAAAGCCAATTGTGGCGTCGCCCTGTGTGAAGGTAGGCTGTACATTCTTGGTGATATCAGAGTGTTTTGGCTCTCCTCCTCTCTCCCTAACAATGTAAGAGGAGAGAAAGGTTTATTTATGGTTTGTAAATATGTGTATAATATTGAGAGACAAAAACGAGGGACGCTCGGAGATGGATCTTTTTAAACAACGCTGGCCTTCAATATGGCAATGTGGCCTTCATTTGTCAGTGGGAGAAAAAAAAGAAAGAAAAAAAAGATCCTGTTACTTTAACATAACTTAAAGGGTGTCACCCGATTAAAAAAATATATATAATTGAGAATTTTATTATGATTTATATTGTTTTTGTTCTGTGCGTCGTGAGAAAATGGCACTGTTGTTGTTGTTGACATAGGCTGACAGAGACGGCAAACTCAGGTTTTACTTAGAAAGCACATGGAGATAAAGGGGGGCTTCTGACACAAAAATACCCCCCCCCCCTCACACGACCCCCCAGAATCTCCTCTACATGGTGAATTTGTGACAATATCATTTCATGCTGTCATGTTGTCTTGGTTTTGGTATAAAAGAGCGCATTACCTCTCTCAACCTTTTTCTTGTTGTTCGTTCTTATCGACTTCACAAATGAATCTGTGAAACATACAGTATGTCATGTGTTGCCAATAGGGAGAGAGAGACACCTAAATGTTCATAGGTAATTTTTTTGTTGTAATGACAAGAATAATAAATGTTTGTGAATTTAAAAACAAATCGTAATTTTTCTTATTGCATGGGATTTTTTTGCTACATTAAAAAATGGATCAATAAAATATACCGAACAGCAGCACACTGAATTGAGTTACATCGGGATATATGCTGATGTAACTCAACACGTTTTCAAAAATTGCAAATTAATTGTTTTGAAATGACTCACATCTCCTAAGTATGCGTTTTAAACCAGTTTTATGTGTGTATCCCTTAAGTGAAATGATATTTCCATGTGCTTTTATTTACCAATTTGCACATTAAGGACACATTTTCAATAGTTATTATCCTAAATATAATGAATCCAACTGCGGAATCTGACCAATTACAACAAGGTGTTCAGACAAAATAGATTAGTCTCTAAGTAATGCAGTTAATTAAAACTCTTTTTAGTGTGAGAAACGCACAGAATTCAGTTTAAATATTTCAAACACGACTTGACGCATATAGACAAACAGCCATGAATATCACGCAACAGTGGGCAAGTATTCCTCTTGTGTGGCTCTCGCCCGCTTGTAAAGGACCATTTTCTAGCAAGTTACAAAGGCCCTAAATGAATAGGGACGTTAGCAGGCCTCGGCGGTCTGTAATTGAAAGTGAACAAGGATAAACCCACGGTCTTTTGGGTTTTCGTTGCTAATTTGTAGCAGCATTTTTCATCAGGCTCCTAATCCACCATAATGCGGCTTTTTGGCCGTTTGTTGACGTTGTCAGCGTGGACCCCTGGCCCAAGGGAGTGAATGTGCGCGCAGCGAGCGGTCCCCTGTGAGACCAGCCACACACATTTAGACCCTGAAAAGCAATCTTCTCTAAAGGCCCTCGGTTTGCTCCGCTTTCATGTCATCTGTGTTGTCTCGGGGATACACTATAAAAGAAGCAGTGGGACTCGTCCGGCTACAGAAAACAGGCCCATTGGTCTTTTTCAGAGTTGTTGGAGCACATGTTTCCAGACAGAAGGGGGTTTAAAGCCTCTTTTATTTACCAGATATGTGTGCAAATGGTTAAATTAGTTTGTGGGTGTTGTGACAGATGATTATTAAGGATGAAGGGTGGGAGGGCTGACTCCTCTGTTTTCCCTCAGCACAGCTCACTGAAAGTCTTTGAAACGAAAACCAACACATGACTACTTTCTTCCTCCAGACCCCAGCCTTTCTCTCTCGCCTTTTCTTCCTCCCTCCACCGCGAGTGCAAATTGGACAATAGATAAACATCGCGGAAGGATTTGGGAAATCATTTTGATCAGAGCTTCGCCCGCTCTATCCACGGTGTTAATTGATATCCTGCATATATAATTTGCAGAGCAAATGGGGCGGAAAAAAAACATTAGCAGACTATTGAAGTTTTTGGTGCACACCCGCCCTGGCAGAGAGTCGTTACTCACCGCATCAGTCCATTAAAATCCACATGAAGCGTTTGCAGAGGTGGTTAAAAACCATTTAAATAACGGCAGGAACGAAAACTAAGCCAATAAAAATCACGAGACACAAAGCATAACACACACACACACACACACACACACACACTGGATCTGCCATGTGGAGGTTTAGCCAAAGGCACAGGCTTGAAAAATGGACTGCTGTTAAGAACGATTTGAAACTGAAGCCATTTGTACGGTTTTAAGCTCCAATGCGCACCAACACTGTCCATCTCACGCTGTAAGATTACAGGCTGCACATGGAACTTGCTCTTCCTCAAACCACCACAGACACTGAACACATTAGACACCCGAGGCGCATCTTTTCAAACGCCCTTTTAATTGTTCATGTAAGTCCTAATCGTCACCACTTAGTTTGACACGATACTTCCCGGTTCCCGTGCGGGTTGTCGCTTCACGACCACCCACAGTTTCAGCTCCGGAGAGAGAGAGAGAGAGAGAGAGAGAGAGAGAGAGAGAGAGAGAGAGAGAGATAGTGCGTCTTGATTTAGGCACCGCGACGACATTCGTCTTCTTTCTCCGTGACGCTTTTCTCAAACGAAATAAGTAGTGCATGATATGTGAAGTGACAGCCAAATGACTCAACAGTCACCAAAAACACATTTATGCGTTTCAAGGCAATTCCCATCTCTTTCTAACCGCTCCCACATGCTCTGGGCGTAAGCAGACTTAAACCCGTGTATGTCATTTATTTATAGACTTGGATGTCAACATACATTTAGATGTATCTCTTCTTTTTACTCTAAATATGTTCTCCTTTTAGGATTCGCGGGGAAAGTCCAAGAGCTGACATACAGACCTAGTGATTATAGTAAGGCCGTATCATCATTATTATTATTAGTCTGTTTATTTCTTGTGTCTGATTATTATGACCATCTTTACATTTATATTAGAGTTTCATCTCACAGCGCGTGACAGCAGGGGCTTAAATGAAATCGTTCCTTAAATCTTTCGCTGCCTTGCCAATAAGGTTGCGTCCCTGATCGATGCTTCTTGCACCGCACGCTGCGTCTTGAAGGACACGAGGACGTGCTGTGCTGACACCACGAGGAAACCGTGTGTATGTGTGTGCTCGCGTGCGCGTGTTTGCGTGCGCGAAAATAGAGATGTCAGCCTACATGTCTTCATGGTCATGCCAGACAATTGAAACTGCTGAAAGCCAGTCTTCCCCATATAGCCCAATATAATATAATATAATATAATATAATATAATATAATATAATATAATATAATATATAATGCATGCCCTCCAATAATGAGGCAGCTAGGTATAATGAAAGTACACATCGGCCTATACATGAATTTAATGAATAACGGTTTATAGTGGTGTAACTTAAGGGCTGCATCAAGACCTAGTTTAGGTCTTTAGTCCCCCTGAAATTAACCGGACCCTCCCTGAATAATATTTTTGTTTGCCTTTTAACGGACTGATTTATCATGAAAAAACAAACAAACAAACAAAAGAATACGTTGCTAAAAGACAATCAAAACACCCGGACAGGGCAGGTGTACTAGACCTATATAGGCGACGATATTATTATTGCAGCTTGGAGTTAAAGTGACTTAAAGAGACAAAAACAATTTAGATTTTTAAATAAAATCCGAACCTTGTACTTTGTTCCAATTCCCAAAATTGAGACACAAAGGCCCAAGAACACCGATTTATTGGAAACTGCTTCAGGCCTAATTGGATGATATTTTAGGGAGCGTAGGCCTACTAATAATTAGAACAATGTAGCCTACTTTTTGGGGAAATCCTGGAAACCCTCGTGCCGCCCTATCACACACGTACCCCCCTCATAAGCCAACAACTTTCAGAGCCTGTAAGCGTGCATTTGCTGCAACGCTTGTCCACTTCTTTCACTTTTGTATGATACACGTAGGACTAGGCTATATCTTATTCCCTGTAGCCCCCCCCCCCCTCTTCCCCCTCCTACCTCCATGTATGTGTGTGGCTGTGTGCGCGCGGCAGACGAGCCTCCTCGCCCCCACAGAGGAATGTTGGCCCGGTCCGCGGCTCCCCGGCCTGGAGGAGAGGCGAGCCGCGGCCCTGGCTGCACAGCCGCTATAAATCACTGCTCCCAGTCTCCCTCCAGCCTCCGTGTTTTTGCAACAGACAGTGGAATCCTTCGCTTAATTAATTTAGAATGTGCAAATAAAGCGAGGACAGTGAACTCCCCATCATCTCTGGAAACACAATATTAACTTTGGAAGATCTTTGCCCCGCCGACTCTGACACACTAAACGAACACCTGCTGCAGGAAAGGAAAAAAAAAACAAGATGAGGGAGCGCGCGTGCACGGACACACACACACACACACACACACACACACACACACACAGTGTCGGGGCACTATGGGTATTAATGACTGCAGATATTAGCCTGCAAAGATCGCCAGAATATGATAGCAGGTGATACCCGTCATTCAGGCCTGTTGTAGAAGAGTGAAGATGGTTGTTTACTGTAAAGTCTGGTTGGGAAATACATAAATTAAATTCAATCATGCTCCCTGATCAGGGGTTCCTATTTGTTGTTTTAGGTTTTTGATCAGATCGTTGTCCCTAAAACATTTTATATCCAAGTTAGTGAAGTGTTGAAATTAATATCTGGCTCTGGATGCTGTTTGTGGTCAACAGACGTGTGACTGGTGCGTAAATTTGATTCACCTTCTTTACCTACTGACACCTGATATGAGAATAGAAAGCACTCTCCGATCAGCCACCCGACATGACACATGAAACACACGAGACATGTCTTGTCATGTCCGTTTGGGTCTCGGTATACCCACACATGCCAGGAGCTGATTAAAGTTAACAGACAAAGCTGGAGTGCGCACATTTATAACACCATCAATGAGATTCAGAAACAACAATAACAACTTAACAATGTGACCACTGTGCAGTGGTAAACAGTTTAACGCCTCTCCAATAACACGGACCCCAGACATAGAAATACTTAGAATATCAGTATATAAAATATAGTTTTATGTTCTGTATCTTAGTTGTCTATCAGGTTTATCACCTGCCAAAATCACACAGTTTCCAGCTTTGGACTTCTCTAATTGTATTCACCTGTAGGTGTTTTATTACATTTTTTAAATCACAAATGTCATCTCCTATATCAGCCACTGGAGTAGAAAATGTGCAAAAATGAACAGTTAATTATCAGTTTTTGTGACCTCAAGCACTTGAACTAGATCGCGTTTATGGGAGCTCAGGTGGTCTTATGTGGGGAGAGCTGCCCTCTGGCTCCCATTAATCCAACATCGGTATGAGCTAAAACTCTACACATTCACTTACGGTACAGTTATTTCACGACATTAAACTTTTCTTTTCCACAACGGGGACCTACTGGTTGCCTTTCAACGTCCCCTGCTGGGCCTCGGACCTCACGTTGGGCAACACGAGTCTTCTCTATCAACTCCTTTCTTCGGGTTTGCTTTTACCGGGACGCACGAAATGAAAGGCGAGTGTGCAGCACTTTTCTCTATTGCTCTGGCAGAGAGGCGCAGCTGCTGTTGGTCGCTCTCACATACAATCAGTGTCGTGCGGGCGCTTCTTCCATTTGACCTTTGATGCCAGCGCGTTAGACTAACAGCCAGGATCCACTGCAAGTAATGGCAGCTTTCCGACTCATTTATTATACCCCATAATTATTGATTTAGGATTTAAACGTCCCCCCCCCCTGGTCTGTGCAATAAACTTGTTTAATTTTCTCCCCATAGGCCAAACAAAAAAAGAGAAGGTATTAACATGGCTTTATATTCTGAAATGATATTAGTCATCGAGTCTCTGAGTTGACAGAGGTAGAGGTTAGCTGTTTGAACTGAATGTCCACAATAAACCTTTGGACGTGCCCTTTAATGTCATTATTATAAAGAGGTTTTACTTTCTGTGCCAAATTATTTAAAACTCAGAGCATTAAAATTAAATAAAAAGGAGGCTATGCCTGTAGATTAGTTAATACAGGCTAATTAAAATCCTACAAATGTTGCCTTTTTTTTCTTTGGTTAACACACATGTTGCACACATCAAGGAATCAAGCCTTTTCATAGAGTGCATTCACTATGAGACACAGTAAGCACTTCAATTTTCTCTGCTTTCTGAATGATCAGGCAATGGTATCCGCCTAATGGTTTTTAAGTGTAACGATTATACTTCAAACATAGAGGTAATCAGTGAAGTAAAACAAAAATCAGCTCAGGGTGCGACAGCTATAAGAAACACCGAGGACGCCGCAGCCGCCTGCGTCCCTTATGAAAGGTGAAAATGAAACTTTGTTGATCTAATCTTTTTCACCGTGAAAGTGTGTTTTCGAAAAGTATAGGGAAAACCTCGCGATAAAATGGAAGTTTACTATCCAGAGTGAAATGCGATCATGCCGAGGTCGCGGGGCCAAACTTTTTAAGACTAATGTTTATTTAGAGAAGTGAGCGCTGTCTATGGGACTCCCCGTTCTCCCAGAATGCTGCACTAATGTCTTTACCAGGCCCGAGCAGACCACCAGCAAGACTGCATGCAGCCCTCTGCAGCCTGTTGTGGCCCTGTTAAACAGGGCTGCATTCAGTGCAAGATACTGTGTCCCACTAAACCAACATTAACACCAGGCTGCATATTAGCAAGGATAGAACAAAGTTTACCCTCATTCTGGATGTGCTTCCTTTTAAATAAAACATCCACTGCAATATGAATTTTTTTTGGTGCTTTTTATTAAAAAAATAAACCACGAGTCACTAACAATTGTAGCCATTTGCAGCAAAATGATCAGCAAGATCAAACCTTTGGACGCAAAGCATGTTACTGAAATAATAGCATAATCATTGGGAACAATCCATTTCATCTATTTAGTCCCACGCTGCTATTTGTTGTCATTAAAAACAAAACGATGGTATTGAATTGCGTTTCTGAGATATTTCTAGGCTACCAATCTTTCGTAATCTCCCTTATTTCAAATTATTGACACCATTTTCAAAACATTTCTTGTTTAACTTGCCAAATAAATGTGCATTGGGCAAAAAAAGTAACATTATCTCACCCGGCATTTTATTATGAAGTGTAAAAAACAGACATTTGCAGCGCATGTCCCCAGTGCTTGGAGAGCAGCAGCGTGTTTTCTTACAGTTTGTAAAATTGAATTAGATACGGTGGGGAATCTGACCTCCCGCCAGACCCGCATATTTTTCACCCCTCAGGTTTTAGTGTTCCTTGGGTATTTTTTGTTTTCTCAGCTGGAACTGCCATTATACATTGTGTCCGTGCCGTCCATTTCTATCTTTACCATCTCTCCTCTCTAACCCCGTCACCCCCGCACCAGAGCGCCCCCCCCCCTCCTCCCCCGCCCCCCAACACCTCACTTTCTCCTCCTATGGGCAGCTCACAACCCGCCACCAACGTTGATCTGAGACGCGGACTGGACAAGGCTGCAACACAGCACGCAGCTCTGCAGACAACGAGCATGTGCACTGTGCACACAGCATACACCCAGAGGACAGCACGTGTATACACAGAGGAAGATATGGAGGCCCAGGACCCTCTGTCAAGTGACAGAACTAATCACACTGGCACTGCTAGTCAACACTCAAACATTCATTCACAGTTTTACATATTACTTGTGTGGTCCTAACTGAGCATGCTAGGGATAAAAATGCCATCCTTTTAAAGCATAACAAACATTATCATGAATTGTTAAAATTGTCACTGGTAATTTTAAAAACAGAAGTTGCTGTATGAAACAAAAACAGTTATTTGGCTTGACATTGGTTAGAGCATCTTCAGTCTCCAAAGATAGACGCCTTTTTCTACACGTGTTATTGGCCAAAAGTGCTGTTACAATTGCACACAATATAGCTCCATATAATTCTTCAGCACATACGAGCCCTGAGGAGCCACAACAGCAGTTATGGAGTCGGCACCATCACAGACTGCGAGCAGCCACTTCACTGGAGAGGCAGAGTGTTCAGGAAGAATCAAGGGACAGATGGAAAAACAGAGAGAGATGGATGACAAAAGAACAAGTTAAAACAAGCTCTGTTATTTTATATATATACTGTATATATATATTATATATATAGCTGATGCTGGTACAGAAGTGATTTATTTCCTAGGACATTTATTCCCTCTATCTGCAAGGAAAGACAATGCAGGGAGGTCCCATGCCGATGGTCTGAGCATACACTCATATTGTATTTTGATACATGCACATACTGCTGTTTTCCCCCCATAACATGGATGATGTACTAAAGCCAATGTGTGTCAGGAGGTTTAAATTCACAAACCTTCATATCAGTTCATGTTGAACTTGCTCAGCTTTTATGTGGTTAAGTATAAACATGCATACACGCAGGAGACAAAACATAATAAAAGTCTTATGAATGGCAGCCTGTACATCCCTCTCACCACACACACATCGACTCTCGTGCAGCAATTCCTGCTATCAAACTGGGTCTCCAAAGCACCACAGCATGGATAGCTTTTATGTACATGTATTTTTCTTTTTTCATATTATAAATATTATATTTATAATAATATTAAAAATCCATTCATACAGAATGATGTGATAAACACAGCTGCATCACTGTGTTTCATTGTCAGACTTTATGTGTTCTTAGGTTGAAATCCAATAAGTACGGATGTATTATAATTGGAATGTATTTTTACATCTGTGAGTACATCTGTGTGTGACTGTATGTGAGTGCAAGAGAGTCCACAAAACACCCAGGTTCAAAGGCGAAGTGAATAAAAAGGCCCAAGATGATAAGACCACTCTGAGGCTCCTTATGGAGGAGAAATGTCACACATGAAGAAAGGAAAGCAGAGAGAAACAACAGCCTCCATAGTGAGAAGCTGACACTGGGGTGAAGTAGCCTGAGATTGCACTCTGAGTAGAGGTAAAGGGGCATCTGATCACATGTATGTGTGTGTGTGCATGTGCGCGCATTTGGATGGGGGGAGGTTAATGTTGTTCATGACTAGTAGAGTCATTTCAAAGGGCTAGAGGCGCGGCTGGATGATAGATTGGAAGCTGAAGGGGCGAGCAGATGGGTAAGTAGAGAAAGTGAGGTTAAGTGGCAGTTACATGTTGCAGATCTAAGCAGATCAAGAGTAGTGGAGTATGTGTGTGTGTGTGTGTGTGTGTGAGGGAGAGAGAGGAAGCAAAAGCAGAGTTATACAGACATGCTATATTTCAGAGAGTGCCACCAAGACATAATTGTAGTGTGAATATTGTATTTGTGACACATTTCACTCTTTTCATATGAATACATTTCAGATTAGCTTTGGATGGTGGTGCCGCTCTTTAGCTCCTCGCTCACACTAACGGTGCGTTCTCAGTGAGCAACAGGACCACTAAGTGACCATGTGTGTGGATGATGAGCAAGCTTGCTATCCATGTGTAAACTTTTCCTGTTCATTGGCCATCTCAAGCCTTGAAAAAGCCAATCTGTGCACTTTCTGGTTTATGCATTGGCATCAGTTTGAGAAATTGGCTAAAGCTTTCCAGTTCCCGATCATGTTTGATTGTTGGTGTTTTAATTAAATATTCAGAGTTTGTTCTGCTGTTTTCAATAAATTCAACCTAATTTGCCAACACAGCCTCATAAAACTTGAGTCCACTGAGTTAAGGCCCAAAATGATTACATGTTAAAGTGGACACAAAGTACAGGAATACAATTTTCTGCCAACACAAACAGTTTTTTGTGCCAATGCCACTTTTGCAATGTCATTGTATTGTTTTCTAATGCTAAAATTTTACTTTAGTGAGAAACCATAAACTAAGATTAAAGGTTATGTTAGTAAAGTAATGTTTAGAATGACATCTTTATGGTTGGTTTATGGTTTGGCAAAAAAAAAACAGTTACAAAAAATTAAAGGTTAACCAACAGTAAAAATCCTCTTGATGTGAACTGTGAAAACTGGGACATCATTCAACACCACAAGGGATAACAGCCTTAATAAGCACTTGCCACTTAGCTGAAGACAATGCAATATTATGAAAGGAAACATCCACATGGTAACGTGGTCAAAGATGTGTAGTTTTATGGGACCAATAACTACAGTGATACAATAACAACACTTAGAGTTTGCAGCTACGCTGTTGGCCTTGTGTGGCTGTGCATAGGCTCAGTGGTAGTTTGAGCTAAATGCTAACATCAGCATGCTCACAATGACCATGCTTAAATGCCAATGTTTAGGAGGTAATGTTTCCCACATATTGCATTTAAGTTTTCATTTGTTATTTATCACTAAACACAAAGTACAGCTGATGCTGGACCATGAATATCTGTACAAGATTTAATAACGATTTATCCAAGAGCTGTTGAGATATTCACAGTAGTGGAGCGACAGACAAACAGACAGACCAACATTGTCATTGCTGTAGCATTTGTACAGCATGATGGCGAGGATGTGACCCAGGCCAGCAGGTAGGTAAGCAGGAAGTGGCTGCGCCTCAGAGAAAGAGGCTCTAAGGGTGGAGAGGGGTGGGCCACACAGCCAAGGGCCAATAAGGTTTGGGGAGGAGGGAAGTGAGTTGTGTGTGTTCAAGTCTGTTTGTCTTCTCTATATTGTGGGCTGGCTGGCAGGGACAGGCCGTCCGGGTGGCTGGCCTGTCACGGGCCTGCTAGTGTGCTGTCACACACCATTGTGGCGGTATGGGATTGATTAGGAGCAGCAACAGGATGACTAAGGGCTGCTGGGAAACAGGAAGGGGAAGGGGAGGAAATGAAGAGAGGAAGAAGGGGAGGAAGAGAACTCAAGTTGCAGGTAGAGATGTGAGGCGAAAAAAAATTGGAGAGGAGAGGTTTGTGAAGCTTTGCAGAACATCAAATGAAAATGATTGCAGATTGTTGATAATTGAAAATGCTCAGGAAAATGGACCTCCTGGACTCCCTCATGTTTTCCTCCAGACAAGCTACCATTTACCATGTGTGGCCAAAGAGTTATTGCTTCCCATCTGGTCTGACTACAAAAAATACCAGGCTGAATTAAAATCAGAGTTGGACCAAATGGTTTTTCAAAAGGTAAATTTGCAAATAATTTATACATTTTAAAAATACTTACATTGCAACATTACAGACGATGATGTCATGTGAGTTATTATGTTAGAGAAAGCAAATATGGTGACTTTGTGACATCAATTAAATGACAAATTCCACCCAGGACCACCATTACAAAATGTGGGCACCCTGTCAAGAACTCAACAAAAAAATCAAAAATTCATCATTCCCTGCATTGCCCGGCAGCGTTCCTGACTCCACCCACCAGCTACTCCAAAAAAGTTAAAAACAAACTGTATTTGAAAAAATACAAAAAAGTCTGTTCTTAACCTCTCTTTCCACTGAGTCCACTCTCCCTTTCTTACTCCTCTCCAATTATCATAATCCTTCCATCTACTCTGTGATTTCCTCCCCTTTTTCCCTCTCCGACAGCCACCAAAGGATGTAACGGCTGATGTACGATGGGTAATGGTCCTCCTCTTCCTCCTTGCACCCCTGCTTTCCTCTCCAGTTGGTTTGCTCGGTGGCTCTCCCTCCCCTAATTCAATTCTGCATGCTTTTCTTGGCTTGAATGGCTCCCATCTTCATTCAACAATTTTTCTCTCTGCCTCTTTCTTTTCTTCTCTGACCTCCTCCCTTTCTCCATTAAACTTCACTTTTAGTCTCTTCTTCCGCTCTTCTTCAACACCCAGCACCCTGTCTTTTTCTCTCCCCTCTT
Source organism: Nannoperca obscura (assembly GCA_036024295.1). Classification (NCBI taxonomy): domain Eukaryota; kingdom Metazoa; phylum Chordata; class Actinopteri; order Centrarchiformes; family Percichthyidae; genus Nannoperca; species Nannoperca obscura. Next base: position 24,606 of record JAVQJL010053139.1, on the reverse strand, counting down.
TCTGTTTCTCTTGCTCCCAGTTGCTGTGATTTTAGTGCTGCCTCTGATTTGCAACCTCTGGATGTACCCCGTCTTGCTCTCCCTCCCCGAGCCGTCTGCCTCCCTCAGAGGGAGCTGCTCACTGGGGCTAAGAGGGGTCACGCCTGGGTGAGGGATATCACTTCTCCCCTATCTCCTATCTTTCCTTTCCTTATTTACCCTTTAACTCCCTCTCTCTTCTCTATATCTCTTTCTCTCCCTTCTTGTCCTCTTGCTCCGCTCTTTCTCTTTCTCTTCTTCTTCACATTCCTGCCTTTCCTCATCAAGTGACACAGATTTGCTGAATATCTCCAGAAGCACATCAAGCTAAAATCCCATTCCAAGTCTACTCTTAAAATATCTTGTCACTATGAGAGGCATGCATTTGGAAATAAAATGATATTTATGATTTGCATACAATATATGTGGGACATATTTAAAGGCATATTCATGCATATGTAACTTTTATGCCAAAACTGTAATGATTTAGTCAACAAAGTGTGAGCGTAGGAGTGTGTGAGAGTGCTTATGAATGATTGTCAAGGAGATGCTGTTGTGTACACAGATGCAGAATGAGAAAGAAAGAACAAGAGAGAGGGATGAAGAGGAAGGAGACAAAAGAGAGAAGAGAGAAGATGGAGATTGAGAAAGAAAAAAAAGAGACTGGCCGGTGTGTGTTCTTGTTGGGGGCAACTGAGGGGATCATCTTCCCCCCTAGCCCCTCCCTGGCCCCAGCCAGAAGCCTCCAGGGGTCCCTGGGTTCCTGAGGAAAAACATCTCGGCCCCCAATCACCCCTGAACCCAGTGCTGGGCTGTTTACCTTGGCCTGGCTGTCTGACAGCTTTACTGATGTTACATACAGGCACACAGGGACCCTGAGTCAGAGGGGGAGAGGGAGCAGCAGCACAGGGAGAAAGGAGGAGGAGGAGGACGAGGAGGAGAGTGGGATGGATGAGGAATGGAGGAGCGAGGAGGATGGAGCCCGAGTGACGAGGATAGAGGATGGAGGGGAGGAAGTATGGCAAGAGTCGAGGTGAAAAGGAGAGAACAGAGAGGAGTGGAGGAGGGTGGAGAGCGGGAGGTGTGAGGGAGTGAGAGTGTTAGCTTACTCTGATCTTAATCACCACGATCACATCCATTTGGGAAGATCTCCAAAGGCGAGAGCTGTTCAGAGGGCAACAGAGTGCGTACTGAGTACACACCAAGAAGAAATATTGTCGTCAAAAAGTCTGCACTAGAAATACAGGCATTCATTTTCATCAGCTTTCTAAGTAGATCACTGTGTATATAAAGCAATATTTTGTTTTTAGGATCATTGCTCAACGTAGTATGTGAGATTTGAAAAGCAAATGTGGAATGGAGACTCAATATTTTTACAGGAGGTAACGTTACTCATTACAGTGTGGTGTAGAAATGTATATGCACTTTCCAAAGTGTTCATAGGGAGCGAATGGGACAGGGAGGGGGCTACTGCCACTCACTATACAAATGTTGACATAAGTATACCATGTCTATTTTAAATAAATGAACATTATCAATTTGGAAACAAATCCGTGCATCATGGAAACACCCATATTCATTCAACTAAAACAAATATGAATTCTAGCGTTAGGGAGGTTGATTGTGAAATAAGGAGCAGAATCCAGTAGAAACATCCCAGATGGTCAATTTTTTCGCAGTCAGTGGAAGAACAAAAGACAAGGAAAAATGCTCCTTTTGATGATTACTTGAATTTGCATTCATCCTTCATCCTTTCAGGACAAAACTTCCCCTCATGCCTGGCAGTTTGTCTATTTGTTTGTCCATTTCTGTGCTACAATGCTGGGCTGGGCCGGGCCGCAGGGGTTTCTGCGATGGGGTGGGAGGTCTGTGTTTTGCAGTTCAGAGCTCTAAGTCTTGTTTGTCTGTCCTGAGCAGCTGGACAAGCTGTAATAATACAAACGGGCCCTTTGAACAGGCTGCTGTGTTGTGCCGCTCTGGCTTGGGTTACATCCCACACACACACTTGCTCGCTCAGAAACACACACATATGACGGGCAGACTGGCAACCACATGCACACCGACTCATACCGAAAACACATGTTCACACACTTGTGAACACAGGTGGACGTGCAGACACGCATGCACAGATACACACATCAATGTGCCCTTGATCGTTGACCACAACTAAATAAGCCTGCGCTGATCTCTGCCTAACTGTGACTGATCATCGTAAACTCGGCCGTCACTCCGTCTTCTCTGTTTGTTTGTTTGTTTATTTGTGTAGATAGACGGGTGGCTTGCTTGTTGTTTTGTTATGGCTGATCATTTGTCACAATAAATCATTAGGGAGGGACACACAGACATGCACCTTTGAGCCCCCTGGATTGTTTCCACCCCTCTAAAACTGATTTAGGCTTACACAAACACTTGAGGCTGACTGCGCTGTCACCCTCACACGCTGGAAGCTGCAGCTCCTGCAAAGAAAAAAAAAGGGACATAGTTGAGTGCCACCCCACTCCACTACACTGACGGATGACTTCCTCTGTCATTATGTAATGGAGTTCAAGGCTTCACCTGCCCTGGCCGGGCCAGTGGCCTCTGTGCACACACCAGGATATGAGAGGACAGGGAATTGGTCTGTAGGTTGCTGGGTCACTTCTCTGGGGATCTACATCAGTACCAGTAGGGGAGGAGGGGTCGATTTCACTTGATGTGCAAACCCATTAAAATGAACACTTCTTTTCTTGCTTGTTGTATTGTTTTCAATGAATATGACCTTTGCAGTAAACAATGTGTTGTGTCAATCAGGTTTATGCTGTATGCATGAGTTAATACAGTTACTACTCACCATGAAAATGCTTTTGCCAAGTCTATTTCTTTTTGACATGCGACACCAGCGACATTTAAAAAATATTTTTGGGATAAATTACGAGACGTATATAGTCAGGGCCCCAGTGATGTACATCCTGGCTCACTGGAATAGATTACTTGAACACCCCAAACAAACAAAGCCATCATTAATGTTATTATATTACATAATATTTATCATTTTATTTGTTGTGCAAGCTCTCAGATCTGGGACTTTTAATTCATTACTAAATACAGCTGTGCTGGTTAGGCCAAACAGTTAACCCTGTACACTATATTGTATTGTAAAACCCTTGGTTGCACCAATTTTAAGCACAGTTGTCTGCTTGCACACACAATTAACCCACAATTTCCAAAGCAAACTATTTCGTCCACACAATAAAAGCATTTCAATCAAATCACAGTAAATAGGCCTTACTCGCAGCAAACATTTTGACTTGTCGTAACAACAAAAGCCCTGGTGTTACATAACATCAGCGTAAGCCATGGCGGTGTGAAAGTGAGCCAGCATGAACAATACCAGGACCCTGAAACTAAAGCAGCTAAAGGTAATTCAGCCATCAATAATTTGATTATTTACACCGGTTCTTTTATGTGACATGTCAAAGAGGCCTATTTGCAACAATCAGTGTTGATCTATTCCCAACAGAACTTGCAAATTAGCTATTATTGACAATGTTGTCTCCCCCTATAGGTGGAATTTGAAGTAGCAGGTGTAAATTTCTCCAAAATATGAATTAATACGGTTTAATCAGGCAGTGCCTGTATGGGTGTCGGCCTACCATGGGTGTTGTTGTGTGCATCATAAGTGCCTAACATGATTTATTTTACAAACAGAACGTCCTGCATTGGACAAAACAATAGGATGAAAGTTCTATTTGGATCTTTATTTGGAACTGATTTGATTTAAAAGTGTATTGACTTTACCTGAATTAGGATGTGACAGTGTCAATGGAGACAGGCCCAAGGAGGGACTCCAGGAGGCTGTGATCTGCCTGGATTATCCAGCCATGGGTTATACAGAGTTGAACATCTGGTGACAGAGACAGCAGAGATAGAGTTACTCATCCCGGACAGCAAGAGAGAGACAGACACAGAAATTAGTAGACAGATGATTAATGTGTTTAAAAGGAAAAGGAACAGTCTACGGCTTAGGGCAGCCGAGAGAGAGAGAGAGTCAACATCTTACAAGCCAAAGATCCATATATTTCTCTGAGGAATTGTTCCATCAAATCAGGACTTAAATGGCAGTAAATATTTTACTTACATGTGACATTCGGTGAGAAAGAGTAACTCTAGCTGTGTCTGTTGAATGTGTAGCATATGCACCTAATGAGCTAAACTGTCGAAACTATATCAAAGTATTTTTATTTCAAGATTAAACCTAGTCTTGCAGTTTGATAGGCGGCACTATTAGATTATAATGGTAGTTTTAGCAGTAACATTGGTGGGATTTTGAGTAACTATGATAGGCAACAATTACTTTATGACTTTTTGTGCAAGTACAAATCTTTGTTTTTGTCTTTGGAGCAAAGGATAACATGGGCAACAGCTGATATAGTTTACCCAACACACTGCCAACATAAACATACATAACAGCATTTAATTTTGTGGTGATCCAAATATAGTATACTCTTGTAATTCATCTTGCTGTTCATGACACATGCAGCTATGGCCAAAAAATGGCACAGACCCCAAAAGAGAAAATGAAAACAGAGGGAGAGAGAAAAAGGAGGGAAATAGAAAAAATGAAACAGAAGGACGGCAAGACGACATTGTAAAAACAAGTGTGTCTCTGTCCGGTCCTCCCAGCCCTTTGCTGCCCTCTGCTCCTGACCTCGAGGCGAGTTTGTAAACTGTTTCTCAGTGACCTCAACATCTGACCACCCTGTCCTCTAACTGCAATAAAACAGAGGCACTACGAATGCAAACCAGCCACATCAGCAAAGACCAACAAGCATAACTCACAGTGTCTGCTTCGGTAGAGAGAGAAAAACCCTTTCCAAAACACACGAGTATGTTATCACGCTGTTTGTTTGTCTGCCTCTGTTTGTACTTCCTCATTTTTATGTTGTATTTATGTTGTGTGTAGGCCTGTGTGTAGATCCAAACAAGGTATGTGTACGTGGGTGCACATAGGCAAGTCCTCGCTCCATTTATCAGCCTCATATTTACTTGTGAACTTTTGTGGGAGTGCACACGACATGGTTCATTTCTCTTTTCTCCCTCTCGCCACGTTTTGTTTTTACATGGCATGCTGGGATTTGTTGTTGTGTTTAGTTTGTAACTCCTCAGCCACAGTCTTCATTAGATAATGAAAGGGAACGGTATTTGTGGTGGGAAGGTGAAGGTCACACTCACAGCAGTGTTTGGAATACACATGCACGACTCGTCGGTCAGCCGTGTTGTGCTATGCAGACTGATGAGTCAGCAAAATCAACTGCTGTAACCGTTCCAGAGGATAAACTAGCTAGATGTTTCTTTTGTTAATGTTATGTGTTAGAATTGATTTGAGCACTGCCTACAAATGTGAATTTCTCAAATGTCAGCTAAATAAAGTGTGTTATAATAATAATAATGTTTTTAGCAACTCTCTTTAAGTGAATATATGCAAGGGAATATTACATATCACATAATAGAGCACTATTAACTCAGATACATCATGGCATGGCATTGCTGCTATTGCGGTTATGTACACCTTTGTGAAACCCTGGTGAGGAAATAAAGGATTCAAGTCATTTAGATCCAAATAAATAAAATAAAATAGCTATGTGAGGCACTTAAAATGAAGGTAATTTCGTTTTGAATAAAGTAAGATGTAAATAGTTAAGTAGGCAAAAAAAATACTTTAATTAATATAAACTTTAATAAAATAACATTAAAGAAAAATATTTAGGGTTAAAATAAAATCTTCAATCAAATCATCTTTAGTTTCAGACCTGATGTAAACTACAAATAAAGGATATTTCTGTGTATTGTTCTCCTTCCACCACTCAGTCTTTTACATGTTCTGATTTATAGTATTTGGGGTTTCTTACTTTTTTTGGTTACTCTAAGGCAAAATAGTATTTGTAAATTAAACTGCCAGTTTTATTTTCATTTTGTTAATGTTGTCTGGGGTCACTTATTTTAAAGAGAATATAGTTATTGTTATCTTTACTCTTTAGACCTCCCATCCTTCTTTGTTGTGTTGGGGTGGCATCAGTATTTTCTCTCTCTCTCTCTCTCTCTGTCTCTCTCTCTCTCACATACACACACACACACACACACACACAAACACACGTCTTCAGTTAGCCTCTACCAGTCCAAGTGCCATGTTTGTTTAGTGTTTGTCAAGTATGATTGCCATGTCTAATGCTCTGTAATAACATGTGTGTTTCACATTAGAAAAACGGGATCCACCTTGGAGAACAGGAGAGAGTATATAATGAGAAATGGACAGAGTGAAAGAGAGAGAGAGAGAGAGAGAGAGAGAGAAATAGAAAGAATGAGGAAGGGAAGTATTTCCAAAGATTTGCTGAGCTCAGGCCTTGTAGCGGAGTGACAGATGAGACTAGGGAGATCAAGAAGTGGGGTGGAAATGAAATGCAGAAATGACTGCGAAAGAAGAGCAAAGGGGTAGAAAGAGGATAGTGAGTTGGTGGGAAAGAGCAAGAGGGCATGTGGAGGCCACGTGAACCTCAAATATTGGGGGTGAAATTAATTTGATAAAGTCTTACTGGCCAGCAGAGGCCAGATCGAGCGGGTGGGAGGGAGGGATGGGGACTGGGTTTTAGAGGGGCTATCGGGAGCAGCACATCTGCAAAAGCCATTAACGAGTGTGTATGTATGCGGCGTGATGCTGTGTTTTCTCTGCCAGGCCTGGCTTGGGCCTGCGCGGCAAAACTGAGATCGGGTTTCGTCAGCATGCAGTGGGGGGCCGTCTCTAGTTGACGCGTGATGATTTAGTCAGGTGTGAGCGTGCACTTTCCAATTTGGAGGGAAATAAATTAGAAGTGATTTTTTATGAGGCCTCTGTCCCAGGCTGTCTAAAGGCTCTCTCTCCCTCCCGCTGTGCACTGTCAGCCCAACTGATGTGTTTATAAAGAGCGCTGCAGTGGGAGCTGGCCCCCCCATAAACACCCACACACACACACACACACACACACACACACACACATACAGTACATAGGATATACAAAACCACACATGTGTACATCTAGACATGAGTAATGCAAACAATAGCATGCATGAAAACACACATATGCATGAACATACATGAGAAACACACAGTTGTGGCTGTAACTATCTTTTCGTATTTGTGAACTCTACCCTGTAACATAATCACCAAGCAGGGAAAACATAGGTGACGATGGAATAGAAGAAGGGGAACAACAACGGCAAAAACAACAACAGGAACAATAACCAAACCACAGCTGAACATAAGTGTCCTCATTTTTATCCTCATTACAAAAAGGTTCCCCTGGCTGGGCAGTGTGTTCAGTGAGTTTAGTAACAGCATTTAGGCAGTGTTACTTGAAAAATTAAATCCTCCCAGGGGCTCTGAACGACATCTAAATAAAAACAGAGAATCACAGGTGTGTTAGTAGTAGAGGATGCAGAGCAGAACAGATCCAAGCAGAGATGATGATTTTCTGAGGCGAGGGAGACATGTTTGAGCTCCACCAGGGTCTAGAATCCGGAAACCCAAATCCCACTCGACCTCTGACCTCTGTTTGGTTCCCCTGCTACTGCTCCCACACATGGCTCTGGCTGCCTTTACTAAATGACTTCTTGACTTGTCTTGTCGGTTTTTTTATTTATCTCTGTCTCTCTGCCTGCCTGTCTTACTGCCTGACCTGTCTGTTTGTTGGGCTGCCGGGCTGTGAATGTGTGTGTTTCTGTCAGCCTGTTTACTTACTTTCCAAAGTTTAACTTAACAGCTCAAGCCACACTTTGTTGAACCATTTAAATGACAGGTTACAGGTCATTAAAATTTCAATTTCCAATACCATTCTTTGACACTTTTCAGGATATTATTGAAACAGTGTACAGTAAAGGCACCTTTGTTTGTAATCTAGGCACAGCCGAGATAAGACACCGAGGTCAAGGCAGCTTGGGTTTTTAGTTGATTTGTCACTGAACTGTGTTGTTATTAACAAACCAGGTTATGTGTCATTCTTTCCTTCTTTCCTTTCTGTCCTTCCTTTTTTTGTTAAGTTCTTCCTCTTTCCTTCCTTCCCTCCTTAATTGTTTCCTTAACTTCCTTTCAAAGGTTTATTTTATCTTTACTTATTGCACCTATTACTTCTTCTCTTCTTCATTGTTTGCCTCCTTTTTTTCCTTTTTCCTGCCTTTCATTTTTCCTTCCTTGTTTTCTTCTTTCCCTCCCTCCCTTCTTCCCTGCGCTTCACTTCCAATCAGGTTTGGTTTGTCCCCCAAATGTCTGACTGATGATTTTGCTCATCTACTCTCAATCCCTTAAAGTGGAGAATTTTGATGCAGGGTTGTGGCTGGAAGTGGATGTGCTTCATTTAATCTCCTCTGTTCATGTGCAGCTGGTGGCAGACACTTTGAGTTGTGCATTTCATTCACTGTAGGCTAAAGAACGAAATCTCATCCCATCAGTACACCACAGTGACATAAACTGAAAACACACTGCCTCATACAATCCCACAATTTAAAACCATTCAATTTGAATGTCAAAGCAGGAGAGTACTTACAGTGAGTGTACATCAATAGACTGAACAGTATGATGCAGTATCCCTCATTGTTTGTGATAAAGTTGATATTATGTTGCACTCCGATTTGAGAATTACCTTGTTACTAACTAAATTTGAAGATTAAGATTAAGACTAATGCTTTTAACATATTAACTATCAGATTGGTAAAATATGAAAGGTTGAATTAGGTTGCTGTTAACTAAAGAATAAAAATAAAAATAAAAACATTCTGGTTTCATTGAAAATTTGTCCTAAGTCTTTGCAAATGCTTATAATAGACCCAATAGGTCAGTTTATTTTACAGAAACCACTTATAGCAGCTTGAACATTTACAATGGAACTTTGAACAGGAAGTTCTTACACAGCTGTCATCTCAAGAAGAGTCTGAATTTGCCTAACCCACCTACACAGAGCAGATGAACGAAAGAGATTGGGAACTTTTTACTGAGGGGGTCAAAGTCTCCTTCCTTTACGAGTTGTTACAACATGAATGGGAGCACTGAGAGAGGGAGGGAGGGAGGAAGAGGAGGAGGGGAGGAAGGCAAGGAAGTGAATGGTGTAGTTTTTCTCAGCTATAGCGCTCCTGAGCGAAGTGAGAGGTTGGGGCACTGGCTGGGTGGTCAGCGTGATCGGCGACCTGTGTGTGTGTTTATGTGTGTGTTAATGACTGTGTGTGCATGTAAGAAACTCAGAAAGAGAAAGGATGCTAAGTACCCAACTGTGGGAATAATCAAAAGTGTATCATATTTCCTTCAAGGCCGTTTCATCCTCTTTTCTATTCTTGTTTAATCAGTTTTCTTTCCCTCAGACGACTGCTTCTATTCTTGTGTCATTGTTATTTCACACAGAGCTTACACATGCACATTCTCTGAGGTTTTGCTCTTTATGGGCTGCAGAATGAGGTGTAAACCAAAATGACTACTCTAATCGAGTAGCCACACGGGTCCTAAAACAACACACTGCATTTAGCCAATATAATTCATTCCTCTTGACCATAAAATATCCAGGCTTAATAATAAAGTATTGAAAGCTTAAGCGTTTCACTTCATACAGACTCTTGCTAAGAAAAACACAGCAAGCAGAAAGCTAAAATCAGTTTAGGGATGTGGAATGATACTATTAAAAGAACAGTCTGACATTTTGGGAAATACACTTGTTTGAGAGTTCGTTGAGAAGATCAATACCACTCTCATATCTGTACAATAAGTATAGGCTAAAGGTCCAGCCAGAAGACGGTTAGCTTAGCATAAGGACAGGGAACACGAGGAAACAGCTAGCCTGGCTCCATCCAAAAGTGCTCACCAGCACCTCTAAAGCTCACCAACAGTGTTGTTCAAGTTACTTAATGTATTAAATTACTCATTATATAATACTCATTGAAAAAGATTCCAGCCAAGATGAAACTCCATCAAACTCCTGGCAAGAGAGCAAACAAGATACTTTCCGAATGAACAGAGCTTTACTGGGATAAGTAAGTGCTAATTAACACATCATATTTTGTTTGTTTAATATGTACAAAAACAAAAGTGTAAATACAACAAGTACATTTTTTTGTCTTTATGCTAAGGTAAGCTAAGCTATCAAACTGCTGGCTGTAGCTTCATATCTACCATGCAGACATGAGATATTTTCTCATTTAACACTCGGCAGGAATGAAATTAAAGCAAGATGTTGAACTATTCCAAAGTCAAGACAATCAGTGCAGTGATGTGCATTTGTTCATGTTTGATTTGTGCCACATTCAGATAGACTCAGATAGATCGACATTGACTCACTATAATAATTACCTATTTATTTGTTTACACATTCACCCAGTCATAATCAATCTCATAATCCATCCGTACATCCAGTCAGTTGTCACTCATGCTGGAACATACAGTATTCCTGAAGTATCCTGAGTCTTTGGTCATTTTTATTCAGACTGTAGCAGCAGTGTGGGCAGCTTGTAGCCACATTCAAGAACAGCTAGCTGTCATCAGACGTTGCTAAACCTAAACACTAGCAGCCACAGACCATATTCCCTCTCACCCTGTTACTACACTCCTATCGGCTTCCCACACAAACATTAAACAAGCACACATGTTCTCGCTCCTTCGGTATAACTCTCAGAAACATTTTTTCATATCTTCCCACCCAGCTCTTTCTCTTAAGCTGTCCACACCCAACATCTTTGATCTTCTGATGCCTTTACTTCTCGTGCTGTCTCTCAAGCAGATATCTCTGTCAGACACACACATGGGAAGTAGACCTACATAAGTTAAACACAGTCCAAAGTGAGGCATTGTACATTTATTAGGCTTTGATCCAGAGGATTCATGTGTGACAAAATGTGTTTGTGAGGGGGGAAATCCAAACCTGGCAGGAGTAAGAGGATGGATCAACAAGATCAAGCGATGTGGGGCGAGAACATTCATTTCAGATGGCTCGCGCCGTGACAGAATTGTTCCTGCATGCTGTTTTCCACCGAGCGCCGGTGTCATGTTCGCAGGTTCCATGTGTTGTAAAGTTGGAGTGGTTTTGGCACGGGGGGCGACGGCAGCTCCTGTTCTGAGGGTGAACCCTATCCTGCCCAATGCGTGGTGGGCCGCAGAGCGACGCAAAGCCAGGCGAAAGGAGTAAAAGTGTTGACAACGCTGAAGCTGGAAACCTAACCCAACGCTGACACTGAATACTCAGTCTGCCACTTCATGTTCCCCTTCACAAACATCAACCCCCTCTGTTAGCTGTCTGTCTTCCCCTCTCTCTGTTTGTCTGTCTTTCCCTCTCTCAAGCTATTTCTTTTTATTTGCCCCTGTCTCTGCGCTCAAGTTTCCGGTTTTTATAGATAATGATGTGTTCTGAGGTGCACTTCCCGAAGTATAAAAGTCTATTTTACTTGCAGGAAGCATACGTTTTCCTCTATGTTGTTTGCTTTGTTTTTTTCTGACTACTCTTGTACCTTTGCTTTTTCAGTCGTTGCCTCTCTCTCTCTCTCTCTCTTTCTCTCTCTCTCTCTCTCTCTCTCTCTGTTACAGTCTGTTGTCACTGTGCTTCACTCAGCAGTTTGTGCCATCATAAAACCGCACAAATGCTGTATAACCTTGAACCACTGAATCATAAAATGTCATAGCATAGTATTTGCACTATACTAAAAGTGGTGTTGGACACATTTCAATGGGTACCTTAAGTTGAATGTGCCCCTTTGGTCTAGGTCATTATTTGCTAGAAAGATAGAAAGACAGACAGTCAAAAACAAAATGAATGTGACATTCGAGTGTGACTGAAATGGGAAAGATGACTCTGCAGCCATCACTTCAGATGCTGTCCACACAGTGTTAAGAAGGAAAAAAGACAGAGATTCATGTGATGAACATACTATCAGACTATTAGCTATAGGCAGCAAGATGGAGTAGAAAGGCAAAAGATAAGCCACCAAATGGATGACAACAAAGAGGGCAGTGCATCCTAAGCAGATGCACCGGGTGCTGTTCTGTCACTGACACTCAGCTTGTAACTCCCTGTTTGACACCTGTGGATATAGTGATGGGTTCTGATGGTGATGATGATGGTTGTGAAGGTGTAAATAGCGACAAGGATTCATGTTTACTGGCATTGTAAACACCTGATAAGGACCAGCAAAGGCTTGGCATCATATTCTGCAGTAGCTGCAGGTTACTGCTGTTCACAGTATCAAAATCTGATAAGGACTTGAATTATAACACTTTGTATTATGGTTAGATGTGTGTGTCTGTCTGTGTGTGTGTGTGCATGCTAAATTCTACATTACCTTATTATTTCAACTGATGCAAGGAGTGAGGAGACAGAGATGGACAGTGGAGTGCAATGGGAATGGAATAGAAAGGGAGAAATAAATGAGGCGTTGAATGGTGAGGCAAAGAAAGTAGGATAGCAAGGATGTGTGTATAAGTAGGATAGAGGGAATGACAGAAGAGGAAATGCAGACAAAAGGAATTTAGTACTTTTAAAGCTGGTCGTCAAAAGCAAAGTGCCAGGGGCACAAGTTAATGTTTGATGGACAATAGGAAGGGACTTACTGTTTCTTATAGATTTCCTCGTAAATATAGCAGCCAGAGATAATGACACTACCACACACAACAAAGCCATCCTGCATAACATTTACTTTTCTCACAATGAACTGTAACATTGCTCTCCCAGTCTTAGTGACATAATCAATACTAATTGATTCCCTGAGACCCTAAAATAAGCCCATTATCCTAGTGTACAGTTTCTTTTAGAAAAATACAGTTATGACTCATGTAATATCTGAAAACTCTGGTACAAACACTTGAGCCCCTCCATTACAGTATGTCACTGTACTTTTATGCTTTAGCACACAAGTGGATGAAACATTGGTCATTAATGTGCACCAGCTCTCTCGAATCCATACCCATAACAAAACCGACCCTTGACATATTCCATATCAGCATGCTTTTCTGTTTCCCCAGACCTGTATAACAGTAAGCTGTTTTCCTAAATTATTCAGTATTATTCATAATCATTAACACATCATTTAAAATGCCCCAAAATGATGCAGCATCGCTGTGCCAGTGGTTTTGAGCTTTTTCCCTTATGCTAAATCAATTTAAAACAAGTTCAGCAGCTTTTATATAAGTGCTGGGGAAAAAATTAATGTAAATCACCGATTTAGACTTTAACGCTTCTGTAAATCACTTATCAATCTGCACTTTGACCGTGAGCAAATTTGCGCACGAGATAGTTTTATAAATTAGGATCCTGATCACTCATTGAGCTCGAGTTTGTGTTGTAGCATGGAGAGAAAGATATAACTGCACAACAGCTTAAGATAATCCCCAGGATGGCTCTTCCCTCATCTTATCATCCCCTCTCCTGCTTAATGAGACATCTCTCCTCATATGTCTGAGACTCTGGTTTGATTAGCTAATGAGGCGGCGTTACACATGCACTTGTGGCTAATGATTTGGTGTCATGCATAAACACTTAGAGGCAGCTGAGGAAAAGCTAGTTAGTCCTCTTGGTTTTTGGAAATTCTATTTATTTAGTGATTATGTGGTATTATAAGAAACTGCACAAGAAAACAAGGAAGGAGATTTCAAACAATAGAATTTATTTAGCATTTGGAATGACAAAAGATTGTCTAATTTTCCAAATTTAATATGATGTAATACATCCTAAAATATGGTGTATGGCATAATGGTGAGTTGCCGTTATTGTACTGCGTGTAACCAGTTTGTCATATTAAGCTGCACCATGTTGAAAAGAATACGAACTGTATTTACACAGTCAGGTGTGAGTGACAAAGAAATAACAAAGCTTTAGCAACTGGGGTAATTCAACTCAGCAGTGTCTTGCTCAAAGCAGTGATTATCTGTGATAGGAGGCCCCTTCCTCTCTATCACAGTGTTAATCTCCGCTGTGGGTTCAGCTGAGAGCAGGTCACGCTCTCTGTACTACAGAAGTCTCTATTCACTGCTGCTTCAGTGACACTGTCCCTGTTGTCTTCATTAAACTCCAAAGTCATTCAACACATGCTGTCCAGGACACCAACACGTACAGTATAGATCGTATACTGTTCAGTTTAACTGCAATCTTTATTATAGCTGCATCAGGGCAGCCAAAAGACACACCTTAGAGGCTGTGTTACACTTTGTGGTTTTAGTGTTAATTATGATCCTGAATCGAACATCTACAATATCTGAACTGATTTTTCAAATAAATTAAATTACACATGAACTGAAGGACATTATCCATGCCATACAACCAGATAAAAAGGCTATCACCAACTTAACCACATCAATTAACATTGCTCTGCTTACTCATATGAAGTCCCTGACGTCAGGATCCTGTGAGACCATCAAACCATGATTTTAAAATGAACTTAAAACAAGAGACACCACCCGTGTAAAGTATCTTGCTTTAGGGATAATTGTGACTGAGGAGACCTGGAGGAGAGAAAGTTCATCAAGTAACTTGCATTCTTGTTGGACAGTAGTTTTCACTCTCAGTGACCATTGGTTTGGTCAATAATATACATAGTAAATTTTACTGGAATAAAACATGTGTTGTCTTACAACATTGTAAACTGGATTTTTTGCTTGTTTCATTTTCATCTTTTGTTCTGAATCTGTTATTCCATACTTTCAGATTTTAGATGACCAAGCCACCTTATACTGCCTTCAAATGGAACTTATGTGTTTGAGACATGTAAAGTATAAAATAAGCGTGCCATTGTGTTTAACTTTTGAAAGCACTGTTGCAAGGCAACTGACCAACATAAAAGGGGACCAAAAGAACTCTCCTTGTTCTCTTTTCAAAGCCTTTGTAAAGAGGACAAGACCAGTTTCTCTGCCCTTTGATCAACAGAAATATAGTATAGTATAAAGTAGAGTGCTGCTAAAACCTAGGCAAAGGAAAAAGAAAACAGAAGAAAAGAAATACTGTATTTCAGGAGTATTCTGTGTATGGTCTGATTTTGTAAAGAAAACAAATATGCTTGTGTTTTATAGACATTGTGTCACATCTTATGAACTGAGCACGTTCAGTAAATAATAAACCTCCAGTTGTGAATGTCACTAAAATTAATAGTGTGTAGAACTCAAGGTGTAAATCCAAATGGCCTATGTGTTAATCATATGCATACATTTGCAATGTAAATCTATGCTACTGAGTAAGAAACAATGGAAACATGTAAAGACATTTCTAAATAATTATTCTATAAAAAAAACATTTTCTTTTCGAGCGACAACATTATGTGTAACGCGATCAATTCTCTGCATGTTTGAAGTAAGATTTCCTTTCCTTCCTGCGCTCCTACCTCAGATTTTTTGGAAAGTAAAGAACTTTAAAAACCCTCTCTCAAAATCTTAAGCAGCCTTGACCTCCACTTTGAAATTCTGTGCTTCCCCTTGCGGCTCCACACACACACACACACACACACACACACACACACACACACACACCCTCGTACAGTTACAGAACAATAACAACAGCTTATGGTGGAAGTAGGTTGGCAGGGGGAAGAACAGGGTTTTACTGCTCTGACTAAAATAAAACACGAGGACTTTGTGGTCCACAGTGCAGTTGGAAAGACAAATATTATTTTTTTTACGAGCGAGAGAAGTCCGGGGACAGGCTGTATAAAATACCTTAATGATTGAATGGCTGAAGTATTAAACCTTGTAACTTTGGCTGTGGGGTCCCGACCTGGATGAGGGGGAGGCGAGAGAAGAGAGACGAGTCCTGTCAGAGCAGTTTGATAGGGTAAAATCTACACGTACACACACACACTGTCAGACACAAACACATCAGCAAGCAAATATAGTAACACACACCCCTTACACTTACCTTGGCAGAGGAGTTGCCTCAGTAAATCTTTATGTTGGAGTGGATATTGCAGTTTAATAATTAGTTCTGAATGAAAACTCTTGAATCCCTTTAAACACAACAAACAATATTCAGGTGGAAAATTTTATTTATTTATTTTTGATTTGGCTTTTTAAAGACCTTTGAAATACTTTTAATTTGTTTTTTATTAGCAAAATTGAAAAGTTTAATTAACTTACCAATCTAGAATGTTAAGACATCTAGCACTTTCCTCACCAAACTTAAAAATATATACATATTTAATACACACTGGATAAGTTTTTGGCGATTTAGATACTTTTTTTCCAAGTGCATAATAATTTTCTATGTGCCATCACAGTAATTCATTATCTGCTTCATAGCAATGCTAACACAAGAGGATCTTTGAAGCACAGCCACCATGGGCCACCACCAGGTCCTCTGATCCCATACACATACAGTCAAACCTGAGATTTCCTCAAGCACTCAGGCACTTTGAACTCAGTATGCTAATGTTGACATACCAGACCGACAGCTCTCCCTCATAAGGCTCATTATCCGTCTGCTACCCTGTAGGATGATCACCATCATTACTCCAAAAGAGCCGACACATCCATTCATGGTGCTGGTCCGCATTTCAGGAAGTGCTTAGATTCCAGGCGGGCTTTTTTCACGCGTCCCTTGGGGGGCGATGAAGGGCGGGAGGGATGGATGAAGGGATGGATAGATGGTGGGATGGAGGGATGGATGGTAGGAGGGCAGGAGGCAGATGAGCCTGCAGGCATGTCAAATATGCCACGACTGTGAAATGTAAGCACATACACAAATAAAGGCATGCACAGAGTGTGTATGAGACCAATCTTTGTCTCTCTGTGTCTCTCGTACACACACAGACATACATGCAGCCTTGGACGTCTGCACCTACCTCAACTACAAGGGGAGAAAGAGCCACAGGTGGTCATGGCAGATACACATTTTCTCACAAACATTAATACAGATGCAGATGTCACAGTTATGTCCCTCTGTCTATGCCAAACTGTCTTAATAAAACAGATACAATTAAAGAAATGTCCTGCCACACGTGTGTCTGACATTTGAATGAAAGACTGATTGGTCCCTGTTGCACATGCACCCCACTTCAGTGTGTGTAGTTTGTGTCTCTATTTGTGTCCACATGTGTGTGTTTGTGTGTCCCTCTCCCTTTCCAGCTGCAGCTCTCATGCTGGGGCCTCCTCCTGGTAGCCATTATGGGTGTGTTTGTGTGTGTGTGTGTGTGTGTGTGTGTGTGTCTGGGTGGTCTAGTCCCGTCTCCCTCCTTCTAATAGTTTTATACTGTTCTGCCCTGGCTGTGCCCGAGGGCAGGGGAGGGTTGGGGTGGGGGTGTGGGGGTAAGGTAGGTTGGCGGGTGTTGCAGGGGGGTGTGAGCGGCCCCGTTGAGAAGAGCAGACGACAGGCCTAATAAAGCTTCACAGGGTCTAGGCCCATCGCTCTCAGCACTTCCTCCCCGCTGCCCTCTCTGCTCCCTCCTGCCCCCTCAGTCCGCCACTACCCCCCCGCAGGCACATGTGGTCCAGTCCTAATGGGACCCAGCTGGACTTCCACCTTCCCAGTCTCACGGACCCCAGCCCCGGCTCTCCGCTCTCTGTTCTCCTCTCTCCCTTTCAACGTTCAGTCCCAGATGGCACTCCTTCAGGCAGGATATTCACTGCTGGGGACTGTGTTTAGTATCCTTTTCTTTTTGGTTTCCTCTTCCTTGCCTTCTTTGCCTCCCTGTCTTTGAAAAAGAAGAAGAAGAAGAAGAAGAAGAAGAAGAAGAAGAAGAAGAAAACTTCTTCTCTGGTCACAATGTATAGCTGATGATATGACTAAAATCGGTATCCCAAGGAGGAGTAGTGGGACTAAACGAGGAGAAAAGAGGAGCAATGAAGCTGTCTTGTCATGTAGCATAGACTGATTCCTGGGATCCCTAGGCTCTCTATTACCCCACCCCAGTCCCACCACAGCCAGTCGTTCACACGTCAGACTCCCCACGGCTGCCTCAGTCAGTGCCCCTCTGCGGTGAGGTAGCGTGGGGAAACATTTGTTCCCCAGACCTACTCTGCTTCATCTCTGTGGAGTCGCAGCCTCAGCATGTAAACAGGGCGGTGCCAATTGCCCGTACCCGAGTTTTAATGGTACCAAAGCAGAGCAAACAAACAAACTGGAGAATTTTACGCAACAGCCTGCGAAACATTCTCACAGTGCCACAGGGGACAAGTGTTGCCAAGTCTCCTTAGCTGTAATTCAAACACGTACACATGGAAGCATGCTTACATGAAAGCAAATGTGCATGAATTTGCACACACACACACACACACAAACACACACACACACACACACACACACACACCATAGTCTGTGTTCAAAGCAACACATGTGACAAGACTGCCATGCGTAGAAGTTGATAATAGAAGTTTCTTATCATGCATCACTTACTCACTGTGGTAGTACCAAAGTGCCTTTGACAGTCTTTTTTGTTTTTTATAGTGTTTTTTGTTACTGTAAATATTTTAAATTTCAGAAAGAACAAAACCATGACAGCTGGGACTTAATATTTTTGTGGTTTGATTCAACTCCTGACAGGATGACAAACAATACATTTTTAAAACACTTTGTAGCAGTACGTGCAGGAAGAGTGGGACTTTAATCGTATTCACACTGGGAACAGACAGCCCATAGTGCGCAGTTTACCATAACATCTTATCATTCTCAGACCATAACTAGATGTTCACACTGATGAATGGTTGAGCTCCTGCTGTGTGGTCCCTCTCTTGCTCTTGCAAATGGTGTCATAGTGGTTTCCCTCCATGTCAGAGATATGAGAGGGAGTTGGGTGCAGCAGCAGATGGATTTGTGCTCTTGAATTCATTATTTCTGACTAAATCCGTCTCTGTGATCAGAGCAGGAGTCATGATGGTGGTGGAGCAGGACAGGAAAGTTGTTCTTCCTGTTCATCTTTTAAAACTACAATCTGTGGTGCCCTCATGCACGCACACACACACACACACACACATACACACACACACACACACACACACACACACACACACACCATTTGTGTGGAAAAGTGCTCCCCCTTCCCAAACATGTACATTTGATCTTTATCCGTAGACAACAGGTGAAACAAGATGCAGCGGTGTACCATGTCAATTGGAAAAGGTGAAGCAGCAGTCAAAGCAAATGTCTTTCAAATTAAAGTTAGAAGGCAAGAAATTTGGCAAAACTTCAACAAAAGGTTGGGCTAAGAAGACTAATGAGTTAATGCACCTGTCAATAAGCCTTTATGGCTTGTAAGACCTTTGTCAAAATTCTAATTTATTCTACCTGTTAAATTTAAGAAATAAGAGGAGAAGAATGCATACAAAACATTTGTTAAAAGGATACATCTGCAGATATTTTATATATTTAGTTTTATTGTCAACAAATTCTGTATAAAAGCCCATAACCAGCAATGTGTTAGTCAGTATATCCCTTCTTGTACTGAAAACATTAATCTTTAAAAACATGTCATGATTTATCCTTTGTGTCTCAACGATGCACACAATGTGTTTGGTGAAAAACACTGAATGGAATAGTTTGTATATAAGGAAACTCAGTAGGGTGTCTTTAAGCACAGAGGAAAAGGTGAGTTTAGTTTTGGGGTGAGTTTAGGTTGAGCATCTTCTTTGCACAATGCCCCCCTGCAGTCAGTCTGTACACTTGTCTTCTCTGAGGTGGCTTTCCAGGGGGATTGAAACCATGACTCTTGCCCCCTCCATCTCCATATGTCCACATATTCCGGAGCAGAGGAGGCCCCAGAGTGTTTATGTGCGGCAGACGCCCAGGCTAAACAGGAAGGGACAGGAGACCGTCACTGGGGACGCAGAATGCAGACCTACATCAGCAGGACCTCTCAGGATCAAGTTTGCCATTTCTCGTTTAAATGAATATCACAAACATTACCATAGGCCAAACACCTATAAGTGACCACATATAGGCCAGAGCATTGTGGGTGGCAAATGTGCACGCCGGTATGCGGCTGTGAATGAACATGTGTTCACACCTGCAGCATATGTACGTTTGAATCTGCATTTGTGTTTGAGTGTTGATGTGTGCCTTGAGCTGGAAGGTAGCAATACTCGTGACAACCCAGGCAGAAGGCAGACGCTACACCGTCCATGAAGGGCTTTATGTGAGCTGTTCAGACAGAAAAATAAATACTGCCAGAGGAGGAGAGGAGAGGAAAGCGAGTCTGTTTGAAGTCACTGAGCTGCAGAGTGGAGCTGAGAGACAGATGAACCATCCTGTTTCAGAAACCTGAACGCACCCTTGTTAAGGAACAGTAATATGTGTTTGTGTGTGGCAGCAATAACAAAGTTCCAAGACTTGGCTCTGTGTGTACACATAAGCCTGGGTAACCCTACACACCTCTCTGATGATGTCAGATTAGCATTAAGCGTGAGGTTGGGCCTGTGTTTATACGTGTGTGAATGTGTGTGTGTGTGTCTGACTGTGTGTGTGTATTCAATGTGGCGAGCAAGATGTCTGGTATTGTTTTTTGGGCAGTAAAGTGAAATGTAAACAGCGGAAGGTAGTGGCTAAGGGAGAGTGGAAGAGCAGAGCCGTTCCATGCATGTTTTTGTGTGTATGCGTGTGTGTGTGTGTGTGTGTGTGTGGCGCAGGGATGATGACATCAGCGGCTGGGCAGGGAGCGGGTGAAGGGGCTCTGGTCAGTGTGAAAGTCGAGCCTGTCACACAGACGTCGTCCGACTGCACGCCACGCTCACAACAGAGCACTCAGCCACTGGCAGAGGCTTGAGGACTGGCCGACGGTGGTCTGCCAAAGCCTGTCAGCTCCGTGGCAGCTTAAATGTTTCAGTGCAGCAGTCTGGAAAGAGAGAAGTAACAGTCACAGCAAATGTTGGCATTGGATTTCTACATTAAAAGGTTTCCATCTCAACTTCATGGTCATACTGAAAGTAAATGGTGTGTACTTTTCTACGGTAAATTGAACATTTTAAGGTCAATTAGAAGTTAGTTGATTAGAATTTTCTCTTTAAAGTAGATTTAACGAGTTTAATTTCATTTCAAATGGCCCCACTCCCTAAAGGAAACAGTAGAAAAACAGAACTAAAGTTGACTGGTAAATCCCTGTAATCTGCAGCGTAGTTCTGTGTCTACAGCAGCAGTGTGTATGTGGCTTTGTGCCAGGCTAGTGGGGCTGTTGCCAGTTCCAGCTGTGAGACATGCAGAAATGCCCACCTGTTTCCTTTCCTTCAGTTTTTATATTCATTAATACCAGACGCTAATGTGATGAGTGCTCATTTAGCATGCGTATCAGTTTTTGCGGGAATAGAAATTCTTCCTTTTCCATAACCTGTCATTTAAATCACAGTCCAGTCATCTTTTCTCTTCACTGCCAAGTTTTTTCTCTCTTTTTCTGCTTACATAGCGTTTGCATCATTTGGAGGGTGGCCGAGTAGTTAGAGGCTAATGTCAAGGAGGAAACTCCGGCCCGGGAGACGTTGCTCTGCGGGTAAACCAGTGCCCTGACCTCCACGGGTGAGGGCAAGTGTAAAGAATATTCCCAACGGAGATCAATGAAGTATCACTTTTACAGTAGTGTTTCATTAAGTATTTTGATTGGAGACCATCAGCGAGGGACAGGGTCCAAATGCAAACTGAGGAATGATGAAACTTCTCTCAGGCCAAGGCTCATCGGTTCTCTTTCTCCTTCCATCAGAGGAGGTGGTCCTTGCTTTTTCTGTAGTCCGTCTTTGATCCCCGTCTCTCTTCTTTTCCTACGATTCATCCTCCTGGCGCAGACAAAGACTGCCATTCCAACAAACGCAGCCGCTGCCTTTCAGGGCCAAGCGTCAGGCTGTTGAGGGAAGGAGACAACAGGAGAGGAGCAGGGGAGCTGGGAGGACAGAGAAGAGAGATGAGGAGAGGAGGAGAGAGTGTGCAGTTTCACCCACCCCGGAGGTCTCTGGCAGCCCCGAGCTCTCAGCACCCTACCTCCAGAAGACCTTATTCAGAGACTCACCTAATGAACACTCCTGCCCTCATTCAATCCCACAATGGAGCCCTCCACTGCCATTGAGCCAGCTCACAATGGAGAACATCGCTCCAATTAAACCCCAGAGACAATGAGCTGGGGTAGGTGAAGGGGTGGAGGTGTGTGGGTAATATGTGTGCGTATGAGGGGTCGAGCTGGGGGGTCAGCAGGGTAATGAACAGGCCCAACCTAGCGGATCTCTTCGGAGGTCCACTGAAGTGCCGTTGCCTCTGATGTGCTATTTGGATCAGTAAGAAGCAATTAGGTGCCCATTCCCAGCACATCCCAAACCCTTATCCTCCCCCAGGCACATCTAGTGTGTGTGCGTGTTTAAAGGACGCATAGGAAAGAAAAGGGAAAGGCAATGACAGAGTGCAGTCATGAGCTATGTTCGGCCACCAGAACAGACAAGAACTCACAAATAGACAGGTGACTTGGCCAGACTTGATAGCTTTAAAACAGAATTAAATGTCAAAGGAATGTTTTAGTGTTGTGATAATATATGTCAAACAGCTGTGTGGCTGTCAAACCAATGCTTTTGTCACTTAAAATAAATAAATGCTAACATATAGTGCATGTTGTAGAAAGTGGAATAAAAAAGTCAGACCAGGGTGAAAGAAGAAGAAGCTACAGTGGAGGAACATGAAAAGAAGGAACTGGTGAACAAAGGAAAAGAAAAGAGAAGAAAATAAAAAAAGTATTTTTTAAATAACAAATATGACACAAACAAATAAAACAAAATAAAAGCAGCCATAAAAAAACCCTCAGTGAAGTTGTGTTTAGGGATATACAGAGGAGAAGGTAGAAATAAAGCACAAAACCACACATAAAAATGTATCACTGCATCTTGAGAAAATGGTCCAGAGGTTTCCATAATGTTGTATTTATAATTATTGACACTGATGCTCAAAATACAGAGTCTGCAGAGACTTGACATTTGACAGAGGCAGAGGCAGGCAGGAAAGCCAACAAAGGCCTGAACAAAGGCAGGATCTGGGCCATGATTATGCAGCTCAGTGCCGATCCCACTCATGAATATGGCAGCTGTGGTGGTGACAGTGGTGACGGTGTTAGCGGGCGTGTGGGAGGCATGCATACACTGTATCTTACTGCATGTGTTTGCTTGTGTGCCCGTATGACTTGACCCACAAATTATGCATAACCTCACACGTCTGATTTTTCACTGACATATGCATGTATTACTACATCAAGCCCACTGGTGTTAAGGAATGTGTGTGTCTCTATCTGCCTGTGGCTGGCTCCCGATGGGGCTAAAAAGTCAATCATCATGATCAATGCCCTTCATCCCCGGGACACTCGCTTAGTCAGTGGGGGCATCCAGAGCCCAGCAAAGCTTCTTAAATCCCTCGTATTGCTCTGACAGCTGACTGCAGGGTACACATCTTTGTGTGAGAGTGTGAGTGGTGTTTTTTGATGTCGTGTGTGTGCAGGTGTCTTTTTTGCACTTTTGATGAAGCTATTACATTAGGTGCAGCGTCACTGTTATAATAATTTTTTTTCTGATTAATTCTCTCTTGTTTGCATTTATGGGAGTATATACAGTGTGTTGGGTGTGTGTGACTGTACATTTTAGCATGTGTGTATGTACATGTATTTATAACAGTGTTCTGGGTATGTGTGTATCTGTTTACTCTGTGCCTCTTTACTTCCTAATGTTTATACCATATCAGATTTCTTTACAATTTTACAACCTAAATTGGTTTACAGAACAGGATTTTGGCTAACCTTAGAACCAAATGCATAAAAAAAGAAACAAGTGCTTTACATACTTGAACTTGTTTGTTGTTATTTATTCTCTAGAGACACATGGCTTTGTCCAGGATATTTGTGTGAAAACCTCATCTCTTAGACAGAAGACTAATACATTTGTCTCTCTGTAAGCCTTCCTTCAAGTTGTTCAGGAGCAACAGCGTCCATTCTCTACCCAGGCAGTTTTTGTAGGCGCTAGCCTTAGCTTTGTTCAGGATCTCATCTGCCCCCAATTTACTCTCCCAGTGACCTCCCAACCCTGACCTGTCAGTGCAGCGTTCCTTTCTTTATTACTGAAAGCCGTATTGTTTTCAAATGAAAAAGGACATAAATACTCGCTGATATTCTAGAGTCTCACTCAAGTGGAACTGAGAGTTGTAGTAAATCAAATGCCAAGAAGAGGAGTCCCAACACTGTGTGCATGTGTCCATGCTCTGTGTGTGTGGGTGAAAGCTATTTTTTGTGTTTGAGAGTGTGCTTTTGTTTGATTGACTGACTGTGTATGTGTCTACTGAGTGTGGAAGAGTGTACTTTTTTTTTTCTTAATCTCCGTCGTCTTCCTCGCTGGGTTTGCTACAGACCTCCTTCTCTCTTCCTCTTCGGTTCCTGTGGCCTCCCAAGGCTTCCTCTGGCCGTCAAGACATAGGACTGCTCAGGGACTGGGACGATAGTGGTGGGGGTGGAGGTTTGGAGGAGTAGGGTGGGTATCATGTTCTCTCTCTCTCCCCTACTACAGATTTATGGGGGCTCAGTCCTTCTCTAAATATTTGCCTTTCCCCCTGTACTCTGGGAGATTGATGGCCTTTGATGTGGGGGGGGGGGGGGATGGAGGATGGAAGTGCAGAGGCTCAGGGTGTTGGGATGGAGGAC